>JARHVA010001223.1:1722500-1735000 GCA_037957365.1 Torreya grandis | reverse complement strand
AGTGAGTCTAATTGAAAGAGTGATTAGGGATGAAGAGGGATGGTGAGGGAGTGATTAGGTATGATAAGGAAGTGACTAAGGATGATGAGAGCCAATGACTAGGGATGATGAGGGATGATGAGTGAGTGATTATGGATTATGAGTAATGCTGATGAAATGACAAAGTGACTATGAATAATGAGGGATGATGAGGGAATCATTAGGGATGATGAGGAAAAATGAGGGTTGATGAGGGAGTGATAAGGAATGATGAGGGTCAATGAATTATGATGGAATGATTAGGGATAATGATAAATGGTGAGGGTTGATGAGGAAAAATGAGGGATTGAATAAGGACTAAGAAGGATGAGGAGGAAGTGAGAAAGAATGATAAGTGATGATCAAGGATGATGACATAGTGACTAGGGATGATGAGGGATGAAGAGGGAGTGATAAGGATGAGTAGGGATGATAAATACCACATATGATTATACAATGTGTATTTTTAAATAAAACTTTATCCATTGGTATATTAGTAAGGATTTTCAAGGGGAGTGGATTTTAATTTCATTATGACCCAAAAATAACATTATACTAGTAAACATTTTGAGTAGAGGTGGATAGTTTTAAATGGGTAATATATTTTTATCATTAAAAATTGAGTGTTATATGGGTTGAAATATAATTCCATGACCACCATCCTAAATAATACCATACCAGTACAAGATCATCCAATGCATATAGGAAATAATTCATCACTAAAAATAGGGAGATATTTGTTATAGTTTTTAATGAGTCCCAAGGTAGAATTTTCACAATCTAGTTCTAGTTCATTGAGTTGAATTGGTCTCAATGAATTCACATAATCACAGTGTCACATTTTACTAAAAATGTCTAAATTTATAATCAAGTTATTGTCACACATATATTTTATTTTCAACCTAAATTTAAATATTCATAATGAGACTTCAATATTTTATGAGTCCCTAAGTCTAATTATGGCCACACATTCAAATCCCTATGTCTAATGGAGGCCACACATTCAAATACCTAAGTTTAATGACATCCATATAATTTGTGTTAATTAGGGACCCATACACATATGTGTATATATATTAAGGTGACCACCCAAAATATTAATTATTTTGAACCAAGTTTTTAAGAAAGGTTAATGTGTAGTGGCATGTGTCAAATTTAAGATAGTGTGAACAAGGCATCTCTAACATACATGTGGAAATATCACTGGGTAATTGGCTCATAATGTAATAAGTTGACAAGTAATGAGTCATAAAATTTATTCTCATGTCCATAGGAGCATGGATTTTATTCACCTTTGGAACAACATAAATATTTTACAAAATTCATGGAATGGTTTTTTTCCTTAGGTTTCCCCCACATACTTTTTAGTGATCATGTGAGTTTAAGAGTCTAGGAATGTGACATGTGTCACAATCACACCATAATCACAAGTCACAAGTCAATATTGAGGTGACAAATTTTTAAGGATGTGTGACCATGTTTAAGTTTATTTATTTTGATCCACATGTCTAAAAATATAAAAACAAGACACATGATCAGTTTAAAAAGTGTATTTAATATTTCATAGAGGCCATAGACTCAATTTTATATTGTATGGAAATATACAAGTCACACGGACCATTTTGAGCCTATTGTATAAAGACTCAAGGATTGTGCCATGTGGAAGTATCACATGCAACCTATGGTCAGAAGTTTAGATATTATTCATATCTAGGAAAACAACACAATATATTTCAAGAAACCTTAACTTCTATGTGGTATCATGAAATGAGTCATTTTTCATCTCATTGAAAAGATTGATGATATATTTAAATTATAAGTTGCCACATATTAGAGGATCACTTGTGTAGATAATTTTACATATGGGAAAGATAAAAAATATGTTTGTGTGAGAGTTAAACTATCTTTTCATTCCATGAGGAAGTTACAAATAATTTTAAGAGTAGGGAGTAGAGGGATAAATATCATAATCATAGACAAGAGGTTCCAAGTAAAAATTTTGGAGAAAGAGAATATAGATCAAAGAGGGAGAATAATAGAGAAGGTTGTAGAGTATATAATAGAGAGTGATTATAAATATAAAGAGGAGGATGGAGTGTCCAATATATAGTCATAGTGAATCTATATGCTGTAAAGTATTATTTTATTAAATAAAAAATGATTTTTTTCTGCATCAATTTGGTTGCATTGATAAGGGAATAAATTCATTATAACAACCTATCATTATTTTAAAGTGGAAAAAGAGAACATGTTCTTAATCATGTTTATAATTGTTTTCCACATTATTATTGGTGGAAAAATGATAGGGCATATTACAAAAAATAAGAGGTGATGTATATAATATGTTGGAAGATACATTCTAATCAACAAGAGTTTCTTTGCAGGTGTGAGAATGTCCTACAAGTGAATATGTATGTGATAAAGTGTGAGACTCTTTTTTGATTCAGTTCCAAGTTGTGAAAATTAATCATGCATTTGTTTTAGATAAGAGGAAGTCTCATGAGGGAAAATATTTATGTGAAAGAGATAGAGAGACTGTTGTTTGAGTCCAATGTAGTTTGTGAAAAATAATCTTACCAATGTTAAATCAAGTTATGAAATATAAAATCAAATGTGAGAGAGGATAATTTTGTTGTAGTTGTGTGATAAGTTATACAATTGTGACAAATGTTTTGAAAGATAGAATCTTGTTTCATTTAAAAACAATTTGTGAAATACAACTCTAATTTAATCACTCACATTCTATGAGAGATAAACTTATCTACAAAGGAGAAATGACACTTAAATGAGTAAATTCACTACAATTGGAATGGTTGATATACATTTTGAAATAAATCTAAGTGAGATTATATATAATGTAGAAAAGATAATAAAATAAGAAGACTCATCAAATATTCTAGAGGAGTGGACTAAATTAATCTAACACATAGATAGAGAAAATGATTATGAGGATGGTTTCAAGGACGTATACCATAGATAAAAGAGTTTCCATTTGTGGACAAAGATATACAAATGTAAAAATGTAAGAAAAAGGTAAATCTATTGAGAATATCCCTTTATTTTCAAGTAGATAAAAATCATAAAGAATTATGAATTAGGTAGAGCCCTTTTTAATAAGAAAATATTATAGATCCATAAGGGTTAAGGTCACACACACTATAATGTGTGTTAAAATGTAACATAGTGATGGAGAGATCTACAAGAGAGGGGATTAGAATATGGTAAGAATAAAGTGAGATATTGAGATCACATGGTTTACAAAATTTAAAGTCATGTTATATGTTATATATTTCATAAAGGATGGTGGGAAGAGATGTAAAATTTGAGGCTTAAGAAAACATTAAAAAATATTGTCTTAAGATATGAAAAAAATAAAGTTTCATAGTGAGTAACAAAAATCCGTTATTAAAAATAATAGGAAGTAGGAGAAATCAAAATATGTTCTCCTAGATGAAGGTATGGCAAAAATATCCATAGAAGCAGATAGAGAATTAGATTTGTCTATAAAATAAAATAATATTTTTCTAGTGAAAAAGAGAGTAAGAGAGTAATAGAATCAATGATAGGCTATTTTTAACTTATAGATAATGATTTATTCTTGAATAATAATAAATAAGAATAAATTTCAAATATAGAGTTGTAATATTTGTAGATAAATAAGAAAAAGAGGTAAATAATGAGAAGGATATTGTTATAAACCCTATTTTGTCTAACATTTATTTGTGTGAAAGTTTGGAAGAATATAGATAATGTGAGGGAGAGGGAAAAGGTGATAATATTATTTATATTTAACTAATAATTTCTCCATTTTATCAATCATCACTAAAAACTAATAAAATATTATTAAAACAATCTCCATCACAAGAGATTGTTAGAGAACGAGAAGGTAATAAGACATGTTTATCATTTATGAAGAGAAGATGATCCAGAGATTATTTGGATAGTATAAAAGTAAGTATATCACCCACGTGACATAGATGGAAAGAATATAAGATTTAAGTTTGTTATAACAAAGGAAAAAATATAATATAAGAATGTGGTGTTTCACAACCATAGGAATAATGAAGAGGTGAAGTGTGAAATGAAAAATTATGCACTAAATAATGAATGTGAAGATGATAAGTTGATTCATACATAATAAAAACAAGTAAAGAGATTGCAATAAACTTAGATATAATGAAACTATGATGATAAGTAAATAAGAGGAAGATAATTTTTCACAAGAACAACTAAATATTGCTCTGAGGAACAAGTAGAATGATAGATGCTTTCAAAATCCCATGCTTTATTAAGATCAGGAAAACATAGTGAATATGGAGGAAACACATATAGGGATTATAAAGTTTTAGTTTTAAAACTAATTTGATACTATAATCAATGCATATATTCAGAGATGGAGAGAAATTAGTTATATAAGTGGCCTTCATAGATGAAGAGATTCAACCACAATATCACAAGTTAGGGATAAGTAAATAAAAAAGAATATTATTTTATGTCTCTTGAAAATGGTGAAACCATAAGTGATATGATGGTTTCAAGAGAATAATAAGAAGAAATGCAATCCATAAGTAAATAAGAGTTGTAAATAAAGAAGTGTGGAATGTGGAAATATCTAACAAGTTGGATAGTGAATGAATAAATACATAGAGGCTTTAAGAGGATGTGGTTGAATGATAGTAGTAGGTCTAAAACCATAATATAAAGTAATATGAAAGGAATACCATCTTGTTGGAGGAATTTACATGAAGGTGGATTTCATCCATAATGATATGGACAAATAAGAAAATAACTAATTGGTGGAGGTGGATGGACTATGCCCAAAAATTAGTTAAAATGATGATAAACCTTTGGTAGAGGAGGAAACAATATGATGGGTATAATTCCATAGAATAGGAAAGAGTAAGAAGAGATGAATCAAAGAAAATGGATTTGAAGATACCAAGAAGCTACAGGTGGAAGTGAAAAATATAAAATAAACTAAAATATTTATGTTTTCTAATCAAATGCCACAGTAATTGGCCTTTTTGAGAAAATTAGTCTTTTTACCACTTATTACATTGATGTGAGTATGATATCATAGTTTAAAAACCTCAGGTGTCTGATATGAAAACATCCAAGGTGTGAAAATAATATTTCATGACAAAAATAAGTAAATACTTTTTCCAATTTTTAGTAAGGAGTCTCAGGGAATGTTTTCACACATCAATTTTAGGTCATGGAGTTGAAATAGTCTCAATGATTTCACAGGGTCACATTGTCAAATTTTACTATGAAAATCTAAGTTTCTATGAAAGTGATGGACACACATATATTCTATTCTCAACCTAAGTTTCAATGTTCATAGGGCCATTTCAATATTCTCGAATTCTCTAAAGGAATCCACAACCACACATTAAAATATCTAATTCTAATTGCATCCATAGTATCCATGTTCATTGGAGACCCATATACATATGTGTATATGTTATGAATATTCAAACTAAAATCAAATAAGTCTTTGATGTGGGTTAATGTGGAGTGATAGGCATAAGTTTAAGACATTTTTAATGTGGCACCTCTAGCATATGTGTTGAAACATCATGTGGTACTTGGTTTAAGGTGTGATAGGTTGATAGGTAGTGATGGACACCAAATTTATTCTCATTTTAATGTTAAATAGAAGTCTATTTTCCTAAAGAGGTATCCATGGACTATATAAATTTCATAGAGTGGATTTTTCCTCAAGTTATTCCCACAAACTCTTAATCAACAATGTGAGTATGAGATCCCAAGACTATTACAAGTGTCACAATCAAGGCCTACTTATAGGTCACAAGTAAATGGTTGGGTCAAAACTTTGGATGAATAATTTCTCATGTTTAAGTTTTTTTAATTTAATCCATGAGTCTATAGATATAAATAAAATCTATAATGGAAATGAATGAATGTGTGAATAATTTATAAAGTGACTTTAATAAGTCATGTAGGCCATCACTTTATGTTATCCCAAGGGGAAATATAAAAGTTATAGGGTCCATTTAGAGCCCATGGTATAGACATGGTACATACATGAAAAGATTATTCCACATGGCACAATCATGGGAAACTTGTACTCACAAGTTCATATGTTGTTCACATCCATGAAAATGACATCACAGATTTTGAGTGGCCATTAATTCCTATTGGGATCACCAAATGAGTCATTTATGATCTTGATATAAACATATTGATGAGAGATTTAGATTATCAAATGCCATGTTTCATATGATCACTTATGTATATAATTTTTAATAAGATAAATATCAAGAATCCATTTGTGTGATGGTTCAATTATCTTTTGATTAGTGAGGTAGTTATGACCAAACTATATATTTGGGGACCAGATGGATAAAATGATGCATAATCATAGATAATGAGTTCTCAAGTATGAAGATTGGATTAAAATTACAGAGATCAAAGAGGGACCATAATAGAGGAGGTTACAATAGAGAGTGATTGTAAAACCTAATAGGCTTGGAGTCATATAGAACATAGTAGCTAATAGATAACCATTGTGAATGTAAATGTCATAAATGCTTATTTTATTAGTAAAGCCTGAATATTTTTTGTTGTGTGAATTTGGTTGCATGAACAAGGGCATATCTTCATTTGGAACCCCTACCATGATTACACCACAAAAAAATACCTAACATATATAAAACATATAAACTCAATAAAAACTCATAGGTATAATAACTGCTCCATGCCATTATCTTGGTAATATATTATGATGAAATATTTTTTACATTTTAAATCACCATATCTTCATATAGAGGATAAATTGCTAGTTTAATACCATTGAGAATATTACAAATTTATGAAATTATGGTTCTAACTATTGAATTTAACATTCAATAAGATACTTTTGTTATGTATTTAGTGGTAAAGATCAATTCAATGTTATATTAAATGGAAATATAATATAAATAATAGGAGATTAATATTATTTATGATAAAAGTGAAGAATATATTGCATTTTAGTTTCAAATTTATAATATATTTTAAATCTAAGTAAGTACTCCAAAATTTAAACTTATGACCTAGAAATTCCATTGGATTTTATAATAATTTTGTTCTTGTGGATTTAATAATAAATTCAATTGAAGGGTCACAACGTGCTAGACAAATATTTGAAATTAAAAAGGAAGAAAAAAATAACATAATTAGTAATATTTTGAAGCTCAAACATATTAGAGATAATAATTATCATACACTTCATAATATTTTCTTTTATATATAGTTGTTCTATTGTAAACCCTTAAATATCAAACTTTCAAAATAGACTTATGCTCACTATTGGAAATTTGTAATGATTCACATCTGTTACATTTGATAATGGATCTATAACTCATCTACCCTTATAGAATTTATTATTTTTTCCATGCATAAAAAAATATGTAGGATACAAGGTGAAAGTTTTGCATGATACCTGTATTATTTTCAACTAGAAATAAAAACAAGTTTTTTCTTTATAATTATGGGTGTTATTGTGGTATTCATAAGTTGTATAGTTATAAACAATTGAAACTTTTTATATTTAATAATTATAAGTTTTAAGATATATTTAAGACATTATCATTTTTCTAAATAATATGGTAGTTGTATACTAGATTTATAATGTGCAGACTCTATTTTCATTAAAATTGACATAATAACAAAGGGAATATGTAATATTTGAAATTAAAAAATATGGGCCTAAAAGAAATAGTAGAAAACAACATTCTCACTTATCAAACGTGATAGGTGGGAAATGGAGGTGAATTCCAAATGGATTTACAAACAACAATACATTGATTAAGAATACAATTACATAATACATGTGACATGATTCACAAATGCTATGATTCACAAATGCTAACATAATTTGGATTCAATAATAAGATAATTCGAATATATTTCAATACAAATTTCAAAAGTTAATAATAATTTTAACAAATTTGTGAATTATAGTCCTTTTACCATAAATTGAAGAACCATTAGTTTCATAGAAGTATATATGTTTTTGTGGGTTAATGGTTTATATTGTGGAAGGGAATACAAGCCTAAAATTAAGTCTATAACATGCACTTTATTCATCATGAGATTTAAAATATTATGTTTATCTCCAATGGAATTATTCTCAATATCATCCTCATGGAACATATAAATCAAGTGATCTAGGAAATATCACAGGGAATTTCTATAGATGCATGCCCATATGCACATTAACCTTTAAAATTTATTATTTTCATGTAATATGCATTGATTCATTTAAGTTTAGTAACATGCATTGAGGGATGTATTTTCCATGTAGATAAAAGGTTATAAAATATTCTATCCATCCTTATAATTAAGTACATATATTGGTAAAATATGGAAAGTCCTCAACGGAATTTAATAATCGACACAATTTATTTCAATAAAATGTTTTTATTTCAAAAGGATAGTAATAATTATACATGATTTTACAACTAGGTGTTTTGAGGAACGAGATGAAGAGGTGGTGAATTTAAAAAATATTTTCATTTCTATAGGGCTCATATCACACATGTTTTTAAGCTTTTCAATCAAGTGACCCTCTTGTGACTCTAGCTCACATTTGATGTGTTTCAAACCTAGTACCATGTTTTGTATAAACTTCTAGCTATATTGAATGGTGATCTAATGCCATCATTCACAAAACTCAATTCCTTCACATCAATGGTATTCATCTAGTATGGATCCATTGAAATACCTACTCTACCACTTCTTTTGAGATGATCCATGTAATATAAGACTTAGAGGGGGAAGAGCCTTTCCATAAACACCTTTAACTATAAGTGGAACATTTTACACAATTCATACAAATTGATGATGAATAAAAATATTGGGGGTGTAAATTAAAGAGAGTTTGCGTCATCCTAAGATTTGAGATAAAATTTCTAAGGAAATATTTAAAACTCTAAAGGCTTGAAGCTATATTCAATAAATTATATATTAGTGAAGATAACCAATAAATCACATAGTTTACAACAATTGTTTAATATTTTTATAAAGTTATGAATAGGTTTTCAAAGATAGTGATTCCTCTCACTAGTCTGATCAATATCTTTACCTATGTATTTTTTTTGTTCTTTGTAATTTTCATCATTACTAATGAGTATCATGCAATAGGTTACTCACCATTAAAGACTTGCATGATGCTATCATGAATATGGCCAATGATAAACCCTATATGTGTTTTATATTTTATTGTGAGTTTTACAAAGTTCTATGGGATATTATTGGAGAAGACTTATTTCAAGTTCACCTCAAGGAATTTCACATCGAAACTCTTGGCCAAATAATTAACAAAGGGCATATGAAATTCGTGCATGTTTGAGTGATCAAAAATAAATTTATAACCGACATCCTATTGCATTACTAAATGTCTTGTATAATATTTTCATTAAATACCTCATTCCTTGCATACATAATATCCTTGATCTAATTTTAAGACTTGAGTGAGTAAATTTTATCAAAATAAAGTATATTTTAGACAAAATTATTATAGTCTACAAATACATGGATTGGGTAAGTAGATATAATCAATCATATTTTTCATCAAAATTGACTTTGAGAAAGGTCATGATCACATTGAATGTTTTTCATTCTTTTTTATGGTACAAGAAATTTTATTTGGTAAAACAATTTCACCATTCAATTTAATTTTTGTTTGGAAAATTGTTACCTTGTATATAGTCAATGGAGTGCACATGGAATAATTAAGTTTTTTCAAATCTATTAGAAATGGCTTCACTCTTTCTAATGTGGTACCCAAGTGCTTTACGTTATAGTTGTAAAGATATTTGGATATTTTTTAGCAAATTCTATGGCCCAAGGTGTTGTCAAATGTATCACCTTCCCTTTGGATGTATCCCCCCTAACTTGTCAATGACCATTTTTTAGATGATTCATACCTTAATCTTTGTTTGAAGAAGATAGTATCAAGCATGCAATACATTATCTTAATATTTTCTGCCTTAGCTTTATTTAATGGAAAATACTCAATGCTACAAGTAATCTTTCAATCTCATCTCCAAAATCATCCTCTAAAAGAACACTTACCATGACCATAGAAACTTTAAAATTATCCATTGACATTTATAGACCACTCTCAAATACAAAAATCACAAGGTCTAATTTCAAATATTGGTCTTGTAGACTATTCTTTTGAACTTATCTCACATAGACTTGCATGAACCAGACAAACCATTTTGACTTCAAATTTTCAACCTCTTACACTAAATTCCAATATTTTATAAATAACTAATATTACTTTCAAGACACAAAACATAATACAATATGCATTAGATACTTCAAATTAGGGCATATAGCCTCAAACTCATCACTACAACTTGTTTACCCAGAATTACCAGTTTACCTTAAAACACAATCATGATGAAATTGACCTTAAACACCTATATGACCAATTTCAAAGACTTATTATGAAATTAGATGATATTATGAGATTATTATACCATTATTAGATACAAATATCATATGATCAAATGGTAAATATTGGTCTTGCATATCAATATTATGTCCTCACTGTATACATACCTCACTGATTCAGATAAGCCATTTTGGCTTCATCATTTTCACCATTGTAATTGAATTTAAAGATTTTTATAAAGCATTAATATGAAATAATATTACCAAAAAACATATCCATGCACTTTATTTCATCCATCTATCATGATAACATATTCCTAATAATATTCTCACTACTTCCTGGGTTCCTCACTATTTGTACCATTAGGCCTATAGCAACTAGCTAACTTGGATGACTGATTTAGACTACTTGAGGACTAGAACCTATTCAAAAACTTTCATGGACATGAGTCTCAATATTAGTCCTTCATAAATTTACAAACTTTATCCAATACAATTTTTTACATCTAAAACATCTTAAGAAATAACCTTGTATCTTCACATTTCTCTCTCCTCTCTCTAACAACTACCACCTAGAGGTACTTGGGAGAGTTCACTAAAAGATAAAAATACTTACCTAAGCATTCTGAACTATCTTGAGCAGTTTTGAATCATATCTTCAACATTGGGTTACTATTAGGGTTCTAAGAGGGCTTAAACACCTTTCCACTATTAAATATTGTTCATAAATCATAGACCATAAATTAAAAAAGCTAATGCCTATAATTTTGAGTTAGTAACCCTTCCCATATACCATGAATAGATAAAGTTTCCATGTATAGGTTTGACAAGCTGATGAGCACATGAAAATTCTATTCAGGTTGAGAACCCTTCAATCTATGCACTCAAGAGACCTTGTCCTTCACACTAAGACTTAAAACTACATGAACAGACTTGAAAAAACATACCTCACCTCTTAAAATTCTTACATAATCTCAAAAATTATAAAATTTTATCACGACCCCTCATTAGACCACACCTTCTCTTTGCTCTCTTAGACCTTGACCTACAAACCATATTAGGCCTTAAAACTGATCTTCATGCCTCTTTATATGTGCTCTCCACCTCACTCACATAATAATCCTATTTCATGCTTAAGCATAACCATACATCCTTCACATGCCTTGATAACAAATCATGATACCTCATTAGGCCATACAAGGTCTACAAGTAGTCTAGTTACAGACTTGATATGTAGATCTTACCCCTATAGGTTCACCTTGAGACTCTCATGAGTGATTTAATATCTCATGTGCATGATTAATCAATCTCATACGATAAATCATGCCTCTATGAATCCATATTACCAAGTCACCATACTCATACCTTCTCACAATAACTATACATGTCATGATTACTACCATGTTTAGGCTTCTCAAGGCACCTTGTACTCAAGAAATAGTAATAAAACATGCTTACCTCAATGATATAAAATAAGAAAACTTTTTAAATAGTACTCTCACACCACTAAAATAATCACTTTCTAATCAAAATTCTTACACGACCTCATCTAGACTTAGACCCTCACAACCATGCTTCAATGATTACTTGACCATCATACCTCTAACCATCATACCTATTTGTGAAAACACTAACAAATTCAAGTTGACCTAAACCTTGAAATCAAACTTGAAATTAATGATAATAGAAGAGGCAATATATTTCCTTAAAATTATTTCTTTCCCTCAAATTCTCTCTTGGCTTCAAATTCTCTCTTATCATAGGGATTCATTATCACATCAATGACATCAACCTTGACATCAATGACAACACTTCTCAAAAAAATACCCCTTTTTAATTGATGAAAAAACATTCTTCAATCTGATCACTCTCATCTCCCCCATTCTAGTCTTTCTAATTTCTTGAACTCTCTCCCCCTTTGACATTAATGATAAAGGGTCATACATACTTAATAGATTCCCCTCAAACTACGCATCTATCATGCTTTCAATAATTTAAAAGTGTGTCCATGAAGTCTAATGGAGTCACCCCTTTTCATAAGGAACTAAAATAACACAAACTTAGGAGATTCC
>JARHVA010001223.1:1702500-1717500 GCA_037957365.1 Torreya grandis | reverse complement strand
TCATCAAATTTTAAACATTATCCAATAAAACTTTATACAAATACAATTATTTATTCAAAAACAAGCCTATATCTTCACATATTATCTCTCCTCTCTCTAACCACCACAACTTAGATGTACCTAAGAGAGTTAAATACAAGATATAAATACTTAAAAAATTATCCTAAACCATCTTGAGCACTCTTGACTCATGCATTTAATATCAAGTCACTATTAGGGTTTTAAGAGGGTCTAAACACACTTTCACTATTAATGATTGTTCATAAAGAATATCCCCTCAATTTAAAAAATAATAACTAGAATTTTTAACTAGGACCATTCCCCATCTATCATGAAAATATTAGGTTCCCATTCATAGGTTTGATGAGAGGTTGAGCATAAGAAAATTCTACTTGGATTGAGAACCCTTCATTCTGTGTGCTCAAGAGACCTATAAAAACTTTTCATGCCTTGTATTTCACACTAATACCTCAAAATACAAGAACAAAATTGAAAAAAATACCTCACCTCTTGAAATTCTTACATAATCTCAAACATTTTGAAATTTGATCATGACCCCTCATTAGGCCACACTCTCTTTCTCTGCTTGCTTAGACCATGACCTGCAAACCATATTAGTCCTTTAAATTGACCTTCATGTATATTTATATGTGATCTCAACATCAATCACATATTCAATAAAAATCTCTCATAATTTAGCCTTATCAATGTCTAGAAAGGGTCTAGTTATAAACTTGATCTATAGATCCTACCCTCATAGGCTCACCCTGATACTCTCATGATTTCTCCAATGCCTCACATGAATGATCAAGTAAAATAATATAACCACTCATGATTATATTCATCCATATTAAAATATCACCATACTCTTACCTTCTCATAATGACTTTACATGCCATGACTAGTTCCATGTATAAGCTTCTTAAGATACCTTGTACTCAAGAACTAGTACTGAAACATTCTTACCTCAATGATATCAAATATTAACACTCTTGAGATAGTAATATCACACCACTAAAACAATATCTTTTTGATCATCATTCTCATATTACCTCATGTAGACCTAGAGCCTCATAACCATGCTTTAATTCTTACTTGACCATCATACCTCTTACCATCATACCTCTTTATGAAAATACTAACAACTTCAAGCTAACCTAAACATTGACATCAATATTAACATCAATGAAACTAGAAGAGATAATAGGTTACCTTAAAAATCTTTCTTACATTCAAATGCTCTCTTATCATATGGCTTCCTTGTCACATCAATGATATCAAACTTTAAATCAATGACAACACTTATCAACACAAATAAATTATAATGCTATTTTAAGGCTCTTGAAAATGATGATCCCATAAGTGATATGATAGTGTCAAGGAAAGAAAAAGAATCGATGCATTCCATAAGGAAATATGAGTTGTAAATAAAGAATAATTAAATGTGGAAAGATCAAATAATAAGTTAGACAGTGAGTGAATAAATACATAGAGGCTTTAAGAGGATGTGGTCGAATGGTAGTAGTGGGTATAAGACCATAAGATAAAGTATTATGAAAATAATATCATATTTTTGGAGGATTTTAGATGAAGGTGGATTTCATTCCATAATGAGATGGACAAAGAAGAAGAGAACCAATTTGTGGAGGTGGGTAGACTATGCCCAAAAATGGGCACAATGATGAAAATCTAGTTTTAGAGGAGGAAAAAACTATGGTGGGTATAATCCCATAGAATAGGAAATATTGATTAGATATGAATAAAAGAGAGTGGATATAAAGCTAGCAATAAACAAGAAGTAGAAGTGAAAAATATAAAATAAATTTAAATATTTATTATTTTGTAAGCAAATGACATAATCATTAGCCTTAGTAAGAAAATAAGTCTTTTTACCACTTATTACACTAATGTGAGTAGGATATCAAGTTTTAATTACATTGGATGTTTGATGTGGAACATCCAAGGTATGCGTAAAATATTTCATGATAAATTTAAGTAAATAATTTTTCTAATTTTTTATAAGGAGTCTCAAGGAAAATTTTTAAACATAAGTTTTAATTCATAGAGTTGAAATAGTCTCAATGATTTCATAGGGTCACATTATCACATTTTACTATGAAAAACTAAGTTTCTAATAAAGTAATGACCACACATATATTTTATTCTCAACCTAAGTTTCAATGTTCATGAGCCCATTTAAATATTCCTCACATCTCTACAATTATTGATAACCAAACATTCAAATACATAATTCTAGTTTCATCCATAGTTTCCATGTTCCTTGAAGACCCATACATATATGTGTATATGCTATAAATCTTTCACCTAAAATCAAATAAGTCTTTGATATGGGTTAATGTTAAATGATAGGCAAAAGTTTAGGAATTTTTGAATATGACATCTCTAGCATACATGTTGAAACATCATGGGGTACTTGGTTCAAGGTATGATAGGTATTTATGGATGCCAAATTTATTCTCATTTTCATGTTAAAACAAAGTACTTTTTCCTTAGGATGTATCCATGTACTAGTATAAAGTTCACAAAGTTCCATTTGCCTCAAGTTCCTCCCATAAAATAAAGTCTTAAACAGTCATTTGAGTCTGGGGTTCTAAGACTATTAAGTGTCACAATCAAGGCCAAATTATAGGTCACAAGTAAATGGTGGGGTCATAAATTTGGATGAATTATTGATCATGTTTAAGTGGATTTAATTTTATCCTCAAGTCTATAGATATAAATGGAATCCATAGTGGAAATGGGTGGATGGGCGAACAATTTATAAAGTGGATTTAATAAGTCATGATGGCTATGACCTTATGTTCTTCCAAGGGTAAATATAAAATTTATATGGACCATTTAGATCCCATGGTACATACACCCCAAGATTATGCCACATGGCACAATTATAGGAAACTTGTACATCCATGAAAATGACATCACAAATTTCAAGTGGCCATTATTTCCTATTAAGATCACCAATTGAGTCATTTTTGATCTTGAGATAAATATATTTATGAGATATTCATATTAACAGAGGCAATGCTCCATATGATTGATTATGTAGATAATTATTAATGAGATAAATCTCAAAAATCCATTTATGTGATGGTTAAATTATCTTTTGATTTGGTGAGGTAGTTATGACCAAATGAGATACTAGGGGACTGGATGGATAAAAGGGTGCATAATCATAGACAATGGGTTCTCAAGTATGAAGACTTGAAAAGTAGTATAGAGATTAGAGAGGGACCACATTAGAGGAGGTTATAATAGTGAGTGATTATAAAACCTGATAGGCTTAGAGTCATAGAGAACAAAGTAACCAATAGAAAATCATTGTGAATGTAGATGTCATAAATGATTATTTTATTAATAAGTAATGAATATTTTCTATTATGTGACTATGGTTGAACAAATAAGGGAATCTCTTCATTGGGCCCCCTACCATGATTACACCACACACAAATACCTAACATATATAAAACATATAAACTCAATAAATTAAATCATAGGTATTATAACCTATCTATCCCATTATGTTGGTAATATATTATGGTGACATATTATTTACATTTTTCTATCACCATACCTTTACACCAATGATAAATTGCTAGTTTATGTACCATTGAGAATATTGTAAATTTATGATAATATGGTTCTTACCATAGAATTTAACATTCAATAAGATGATTTTAGTATGTATTTAGTGGTAAATATCAATTCAATGTTATATTAGATGGAAATCTAATATAAATAACATGATATTAATCATGTTTATGATAGAAGTGAAGAATATATTGTATTTTAGTGGTAATGAGTCCAAAATTTAAACCTATGGTATAAAGTCCTTTAGATTTTATAATAAATTTGTTGTCATGGATACAAAAAAAAATTAAATGAAGGGTCACAATGTGCTACAAAAATATTTTCAGTTGAAAAGGACACAAAAATTAAAATAATTAGTAATATGTTGAAGCTCAAGCACATTAGAGATAGTAATTATCATTCACTTCACAATAATTTTTTTGTACTTTTCTTTATGTAAATTCTTAAATATCAAACTTTCACAATATACTTATGCTCAAAATTGGAAATTTATAATTATTCACCTGTGTTACATTTTATAATGGCTCTATAAATCATCTACATTTATAAAATTTATTATTTTTTCCATACTTAAAAAATATGTAGTATACAAAGTGAAAGGTCTGTATGATACCATGTATTATTTAATTTGGCAATAAGAAAAAATATTTTTCTTAATAATTATAGGGTTTTATTGTGGTAATAATAAGTTGTACAGGTATAAACAACTGAAATTTTTTATATTTCAATAATTATGAGTTTCAAGATATTTTTATTAATATACTTAAGACATTATCATTTTTGTAAATAATATGGTGGTCGGATACTAGATTTATAATGTCTAAAATCCATTTTTTTAATTAAAATTGACATAGTTATAAATGGAATATGTAGTATTTGAAATTGAAACATATGTGACTAAAAAAAATGGTAACAAACACCATTATCACTTATGAATGTGATAGATGGGATATGGAGGTGAATTCCAAATGGATTTATAATCAATAATACATTGAGTAAGAGTACTGATGTAGGAGCATCACTACCCCATTGTACATATTAGTGTTTTTGCATGTTATGAGTCATTAGGGATTTTTTATGTTCCTAGGAGGTATGTAGAAGTCTATATTAGGTGCTGGATCTTAGTTAAATTTGAATTTGGACCCATTAAGCATTTTATCACCTAAATGGTCAATTTAAATATTTGAAATTATTTTGTACTATTTCTCCAATTTTGTGATGTTGTAAAAGGTCAAAGTGTTATGACCTTGTGTCATTAAAATTATTATTATTAATTAGTTTTTTTTTTAATAATTTTTAGGTATATAAATAAATTTACTCAACATACAAGAGGAGTTAGTAGTTAGTTGAGTTAGTTAATTATATTTTATAAATAAATAGTTGTTTTGGTGTTTCAATGATTCATTCAAGGTGGAATAAGTTTGAATTGAAGAATGAAATATAGGATTTAAAATATAAAGGGATAAAATTATATAAATTACACCAATATATTTAAGTTTTATCAATAATATGAATAAATCAAGCATTTTGTTTGGGTAAACAAGAAGAATTCTATTATGTTTCTTGAGAGTTCCAATATATATAGAAACCAATGTTGTTCAATGTTTT
Organism: Torreya grandis; assembly: GCA_037957365.1. Classification (NCBI taxonomy): domain Eukaryota; kingdom Viridiplantae; phylum Streptophyta; class Pinopsida; order Cupressales; family Taxaceae; genus Torreya; species Torreya grandis. The sequence goes on along the minus strand of JARHVA010001223.1, from coordinate 1,712,283 downwards.
GCCTTAAAAAAGATAATATAAGAAAGGTTAAATTATTTAAATAAATATAGATGTCAATTATGTTCTACAACTGAAAGGATTAGTTTTGAATTTCTTAACCCTATTTCTAGACTATATTCTAGGTTAAAAAACATTGTGCATATATGTGGAGAAATACTGAGTAAAAGTTGATTGTGAAGAAATATGCATAGATACACTGGTTGAGACCTATATATGTGGTTAATCACCTTAAAAATTATTCTAATAGTGTGATAAGTATTATTATTTTTCCATTACTATTCATACAACACTTAGTGTAAACCCTCTAGAATGTTCTATTTGTAAATACAGTCAGTCATAGAACTAGGATAAAAAACATGAGTAAAGGATTTGTTACAATATTTATGAGATGAATAAGGTGTATTGGTAAGGGATAAATAAAATAAAATATTCATAGTCTTGTGAAATACTAAAGAATGCTTGAAAACCTAATTATAAACCCTACAACTATTTTGAGTGCACGGGAGAAGCAATAACTTGAATTACCAATGAAACAAAGGACTAGATAAAGTAATGTAAAGCATAGATACTAGTGGATAAAGAATTAATATAGGATAATAAATATTTTATATAATTTACATAACCCAGTTGGAAGGTTAAGATATAAATCTTATTAAGGAACCTCTATAGACTATAATTATAGATACCCTGAGACCAAAATGTTTTAAAAATATTGAACAGAGGTAGTGGATTGATGTATTATTGATTTAAAAATGTGTAAATGAGGTAAATATAACTTAATAAAAGTTATATAATTTTTAAAGTTTCTAAAACATTTGAAAATGAATATTTACCCTTCTCGAGACTTTGCAGGGCTAGTAAATCCTATTTTTAGGGTTTTGGTGAAAGATATAATTCTAACCATAATAAATGAGTGAAATTTGGTAAATATATTTGTTTACACATGATTAAGGATATTATGGAGGTTTTAGTACTATTTCATATGTTTTAGTATGTATATAGTTGACTGTGTGTGCAAATAGGGTATAAATGACCTAAATACCTAAATAATGACTAAAATGGGTGTAGAAATGTGATCAAACTATGAAGTTTAGCCAATAAAATTTGTGATAATAAATTTTAGGATAGAGGGTGATTAAAAATGTTTTTATTTTTCCAAATTACATTTTTACCTGTCTACACAAGGTGATTTTATACAAAAAGAGGTTAGTAGCCTTTTCTGCTAAGGTGTACAAAGTTTGGGAAAAGAGTAAGTTGATGATTGGAAAGTTTATGATCTGAGTTAGGAGTTTATAAAGGGATTTAATAATCATTTTTAAAGTTTTAAAATACCTTAAAATAATCAAATATCTCAAGAGCCATTAAATGCATATTGTACCAATGAGCCACTACTAAAGAAGTGATTTTGGAAACAAAACAAAGGGTGTGATTATTATTGGAGTAGCGACAAGATGTATATGTTTTGTTAAAATTTATATACAACTAGACAAGTGTTGTGTTACCCTCTACATCAAAAAAAATTACACAACACATGTGACATGATTGATAAGTGGGAGATGGAGGTGAATTCTAAATGGATTTACAGTCAACAATACATTGAGGAAGAGTAAAATTACAAAACACATGTGGCATGATTCAAAAATCCTAGTATAATATGGATTAAATAATAAGATAACTGAAATACATTTTAATATAAATTTCAATGGATAATAATAATTTTAACAACTTTTTGAATTATAGTCCTTTTACCCTTAATTGAAGAACCATTATTTTCTGAGAAGTAAAAATGTTTTTATTTGTTAATGGTTTATATTGTGGGAGGGAATGTAAACCTAAAATTGAGTCTATAATATGCAATTTATTCATCATGATATTTTGAATATTTTATTTATCTTAAATGGAATTATTCTAAATATCATTCTCATGGAACATAAAAATGAAGTAATCTAGGAAATATCATAGGTAATGTATATATATGCATGCCCACATGTGCACATAAACCTTTGAAATTTATTATTTTCATATAATATGCATTAATTAGTTTAAGTTTATTAACATGCATTGAGGGATGTCTTGTCCTATAGATAAAAGGTTATAAAATATTTTATCCACAACCTTATCATTAAGTACATAAAAGTCCTCAATGGAAATTAATAATTAATACATTTTATTTAAATAAATTGATTTTATTTCAAAAGGATATTAATAATTCTAAATGATTTTACCATTAAGGGTTTTGAGGAATAAGATGAAGAGGTCGTAATTAAAAAAATAATTTCATTTCTATAGGGATCACATCACACATGTTTCAAAGATTTTCAATCAAGTGAGCCTCTTGTAAATCTATCTCACATTTGATGGGTTTCGAACCTAGTGCCATGTTTAGTAAAAGATTCTAAAAAGATTAAATGTTATCTAATTTCATCATTCAAACAACTCAATTCCTTGACATTAATGGTATTCTACTGTGGATCCATTAAAGGACCTTACCACCACCTTTGAGATGATCCATGTAATATAACCTTAGAGGGGGATGAGCCTTTCCATGAACACCTTTAACTACAAGTGGAAATTTTTACACAATTCATGCAATTTGTAGATGAATAAACTTATTGGGGGTGTAAATTAAAGAAAGGTTACATCATCTTAAGATTGGCGATAAATTTTCTAAGGAAATATTTCAAATTTTAAAGGATAGGAGATTTATTCAACCAATCATAACTATTAGGGAAGATAAAAAATACATCACATAGTTTCCAAATTTGGTTCAATATTTTTCTACCATTATGAATAACTTTTAAAATCTAGTGATTCCAGTCCCAAGCGAGAATAATCTCTTTACCTATGTATTTTGGTATTTATGTGTAATTTTTATTATTACTAATGAGTAACATGCAATAGGTTACTAACCATTTAATACTTGAATGATGCTATCATGAATATGGACAATGACAAACCCTATATGTGTATTGGATTTTATTTTGAGTTTAACAAAGTTATATGGTATACCATTAGAGAGGATTTGTTTCAAGTTCACCTCAAATAATTTCACATCAAAACACTTATCCAAATCAGTAATAAAGGGCATATCAAATTCGTTCATGGGTTAAGTGATCCAAAATAGATTTGTAACTAGCATCCTATTACATTACTAAATGTCTTCTACAAGATTTTTGTTAAATAAATCACTCCTCACATACATAATATCCTTCCTCTAATTGTCATACTTGAGCTAGATAATGTTATCAAAAGAAATTTTATTTTAGAAAAAATTATTACAGTCTGCAAAGCCATGGAATAGGCAAAGAGATTTAATCAATAATATTTTTTCCCCAAAATTGACATTGAGAAAGGTCCACAATCACATTGAATGGTTTTTCATTATTGTTATGCCAAAATAAATTTAATTTGGTAAAATAATTGATCCATTCAATTCAAATTTTATTTGTAAATTCATTACCTTGTCTATAGTCAATGGAGTGCACATAGAACAATTACGTTTGTTCATCTCTATTATATAAGGTTTCCCTCTTTCCCATGTGGTATGATATTCATATTTTTTGATATCCTCTTTGTGTTTCAATCCTATCCATCCCACATTTGGTAATATGTCATTGATCAAGTTTTTTTAAAAAAAAATCTCATACTAGATCACTAAGTTGTTATATTTAGTATGGAAAATTTAAGTCTCTTATAGATTTCTCTATGTGACTCATGTCTTTTATGTCTTGTGTTTGTTCCATTCTAAATTATCCTACCATAAGCATAAAATTTGGGTTTGATATTTTCTTTAGGTTAGTTATAAGCATGGAAAAGGCTTTCATTGGGTACTTTGGGATTAGTTTATTTTGCCCAAGGAGGTAGAGTTGGTTATTTTTAGAATCATCATCAACTCACGTCTTTTTTTACAAAATAAATTATATGTGTCAGTATAGGTATGTTAGACTTAAATTTTTTCCTCGAAACTATATTTCTAAAGGGTCTCCTTATGGATGCACAACTTTAAAGGGTTTAGTATTTCAAAACCTTACTATCCTGCATGTTCCTATCAAGATCATTGGATATTTTTGGTAAAAACATTTGGAAAGGTTGGGAAAAAAATTAAACCTTGATTGCTTTAGAATTTGGATGGATTGAGTGATGGTTTATTTATAAACCACTTCTCTCTATGGTAGTCTTAGAACATTCTCCTTAGTGGGTAGCCTATGCTACTTATGACATACACATAAATTTGGCATACTATCTTAATGGAAATTATCTTCTTATTTAGGGAAGAAAGATATGTAGAATTTTCTTAAACTAATTTAGAGCTAATAACCAATTTTATACTTATTAAAAGGTTATGGTTGTTTCAAAATATTTTATAGAGATACAAGTGTAGGTTTAAACAAGGTAGATCTTGAGGTGGCCCATCATGAGACATTATTGAATCATTGGGGAATTATGGACTAAAAAGTTATCTATGTGCCTCCTTTTTCATCTCTAAATGATGGATCCCACATGGGAGGTCACATAAGGAGTCACTCTTATTGATGTTGTCAGAATTGATTTGGTTAATATTTGGAAGAAGACATTACTTCCTTTGATATAATGTGATGACTAGGTTCCTCCACCGCTACGGTATTGTAATGAGGGTCCTCTATTAATGAATCGTGGTTCTCCTTCTTCCCTGACAAGTTTTTGTGTCTACTAAGCATTGCATGGGATTCTTGATGAAAATGTGTAAGTAGTCAACAATATAAACACTAGGTGGGATCCTCTATTTCAGGGAGATGAGCTATTAGAAGCTGGATGGCTTGGGAAATTTGCATGACTAGGATCTCATGTGAGCCATCAGTTTATTTGCAATGGTGGCTTAATTTTATGCTCTATATTTCTTTGTTGGTCTATGGGATGCTAAAGGATACAACTAAGTCTATATTCTTGAAAGGTTGGCTCTGCCGCCCATCAACTTTTATCTAATCATTTACAAACATTGTTGGGCTAATGAAGGTCTCAACTTTACCATTCAAATCCGAATGGTCACCAATTATTATGATTGTAAAATGAAAGGACATTTTACTACATAAAGGCCAGTTGCGTTGCTCCTCAACAATATAGTAATATTTCTAATAAATAGATATTTCAGTATTGAACAGCCACTGAAAGCACATGTAAATCGGATGAAGATGATAATTTACAAAGATTCTAATGCTTTAATGACTCTTATAATTTTAAACGCACCATCTTTGCTAATTACAACCACTTCTATTAAATTAAAAGTATCTTTGGAATTTTTTATAATTCGATAAGTATGTGACAAGATGTTAGGAAATTAGATACTTGCAACAATAAATAATTAATATAAAGAATATAAATTTGAAATAATAAAAATAATTCAATTAAATATATATAAGAAAAAATATCAAAATTAGTAAAACCTTAATAAAAATAAAGAAATATGAACAATACAAGATATCAAGTTTTATTAATTTCAAGACGAATCGAAGATTATATGTAAATTTGTCTTAAATTATATGCGAACTCTATACAAATAAATACATCTAATTGACAAAGCATTGTTTGAATTCTTCTTCCTAAAAATATACTAGAAAAATATTATTAAGACTTTTCTTCTTAAAAATAGGATTCAGTAGAATTTGTCTTCCTAGAATTTGACTCTTTGATTTTTTACTTCAAGGCATTACCTTTGAACCTGTCAGGGGGCAGTATAAAATGTTGTTGCTCCTCCCAACCCCACGAGACAATAGTTGGGAAACGTTTCCCCTCACACCCTCTATCGAAAAGTTGGCTACAAACAACACCACAAAGAAATCCAATATTTAATCTTGTTGATACATAAAATTTCAATATTTTAATAATAAATTAGCTTTGTATAACATAAGAAAGGATTAGTTATGAAAAAGGCTTTATAAGTACGTGAAAGACGATTTGTGTTCTAAATAAGAAACAATTGAGCCCACTTGAGAGCCTGCATAATTAATATATTCACTCTTTACTGATTTGGACTCTACCGTGGCTACTTAAATAAAGTTGATTGAGACACATTTGATATAGGGCGATAGTAGATCCGAAATACTCATTTCTTTGAGCGGGTGGCGGAAAGAGCACTTTTACTGATTTGGTGGGTGAGAACAAGTTGTCAATGTCAAAATTGTTATTTGGATTTGTCTGCTTGAGATATCAAAGTAGTAAGAAAGATGCTCCCCTCAAAGAATACCTGCATGGCAGGATACATTGGTGTAAATCTTAAAGAAAAAAATATGCGCTAGATAATCAGCTCGGGATAAAAAAGGTATGATACCCTCAAAGTGTAATTAAAGTTTCTGCTCTGAACAAGAAACAGCTGAGTCGACTTGAGAGCCTCCATGAAATCCAATTGAATAACTTTAATCACTCCACATTTGTTTTCCTTCATGTTTCTAAGATCCCAAAGAGATAAAAACGAGTAACTTTAAAGATCGGGCTTTCGTAGATTTCAGGAAAGTTGTCATCTGTGAATTGTCTCGTAATCGAACATTTAAAAAAAGGAGTATATACCCGCACATTCGTACAACAACCGTCTTTCAGATTTCACTGTCTAATAGCTGAAGCTGAGATGCAGCATTTATCTCACACATGCAACCAAAATAAATAAATAAATAAAAAATAAATAATAGAATTGAAACTTTGTTAAAAGCATGTGTGTAAATTCTGATAAATACAGCAAGTTATAACAATGGAAACTTTGTTAAAAGCATATATTTATTCTCTGATAACTACAGCCACTTCTATTTCAGTGAAGAATGATATATTAGAAATTTGTTCTTGGGATTTGTGTGGAGTATGTAAAGCACTTTCCCCTTGAGATATTTTTTTAATTCTGATAAATACAAGTTGTAGCAATGTACTTCGCATCTTAGACTAGGTTTAGGAGTGGTCACTGGATAAAAGTAGTGTAATTTTTATGATTCCATAAGTGTGAAAGAAGAAAGATTTGAATATGTTTAGGAGTGGCTCATCTGTAAGGATTCGCTCATGGGATAATACAATGTACTAAATCTTTTTTAACAAAAACTGCTAAAGTCCAAATTAGTCAGCTCATATAAAAATTTGAAAGATTCCCTCGAAGTGTCATTGAAATGACATTATTAGAATCAAATATGCTCCCCAAAAAGCAAGCTTGGACACTAATTCGAGGATAAAATTTGCATAAAATCCTTATTACTCATTAAGGGAGGAGATCGTATAAACTCTGATTTTAGTAGAGAAGTTCTTATTTATGTCTAGTTTAGGGTGTGATGATGCAATAATAGAGATTTCATTATGGAGGCTCTCAAGTTGGCTTAACTCTTTCTTATTCACAGCACATATTTTATTCCCTTTGTAAAGCTTTCTCAATAAATAATCCTTTCTTACCTTGTAAAATAAAGAAAGGTGACATAAATGAGTAGTACGGATTTTATGCGAATTTTGTCCTCGAACTAGTGTCCAAGCTTACTTTTTTGGGGAACATATTTGCTTCATATAATGTGATTTCAATGACACTTAGAGGGAATCGTTCAACTTTTTATCATGAGCTGACTAATTCGGAGATTAGCAGCTTTTGTTAAAAAAGATTTACTGCATTGTATTGTCCCATTAGCGAATCCTTACAGATGAAACACTCCTAAACATATTCAAATCTTTCTTCTCACACACACTTCGAATTTTGAATCTTGGTGGTGATCTCTGCAACTCACAATCATGTCAAGTACATAGAAAGCTTCCTAAAAGGCTTCATTATTTTGTTCTGTCTCGATTCCTTAATGAAAACATCATGGAAATCTTCAAAAGCGCGTTGCCTAAAGTTACTCACCAACCACATCCGTAGAAGTGCTCATTCTAGGGATTTAGCCGAAGCTCATCACACCCGAAAATGATAAAGAAATAGTAATAGTTTTGTTTTACAGGTAAGTTTATCCAACCCTCAGAAATTTGATGATTTTAATTAGGTAACCAATCACAAATTGACTATTTAACAATTTTCGGTATAAATTCTATGATTCTTCCATCCCACCAATTTGTAGGTGCTCATTAAACTCAAGCCTACTGTACCAATAACTTTTAATGAATCTTTCTTTTCACACGCTTACTTCTTTTCAGCTCATACAGTCTAAGGTGCAAAGTACATCGTAGTAACTTACTGTATTGATCAGATTATTAAAAGTGGAAGTGCTTTTGATATGACCTGAAGACAAATCTAAAGAATAATTTTGTAAATATATTATTCTTCACAGAAATTGAAGTGGCTATATTTGTCAGAGACAGAATATGTTTCGCTGTTTTTAAAATTCTAAGAGTCCCTAAACTGCAAAGCATCAGAATCTTTGTAAATTGGTTTCACCGTGTTTGAATTTACTGCTAAGCAACTCGTCTTCATGCATCCACACCTTTCCCGCAATAGATTTCTGCCCGCCTTTAGGCAATTGGTTTACTAGTATGTTTAAATCTTTATTCAAAAGCCAAACCGCAACAAGCTCGTACGGTACAAGTGACTTGGGAATGCATTGAAACCGTCAAACATAGGACAATAGTACAATAGAAGTGATGATGAACATCATATTCATATAAATTAAAAGAAGCAACGTCCATATATTTTAAAAAAAACAGTATAACCCATTCGCTTCTAATGTCTAATTGATAAAGTTATGTTTCATATAGTAGTACTGGTTATTATGACCTAGAAACATAATAGTCTTTATTGGCAATGCCTTGCCATTACTTTGTCTTTTAAGCTTTTGACAAACATCTTTCTTTGCATTATGCGTCCTCTGCAATGGATTGAAAAAATAGTAATAATCATTATTAGGGTTAATTTTAGTGGGCTATATTAAAAATTCCTTTGAGGTTTTCATGTGAATTGGATTCGTAATGGTGGCGAATCAGTGTGGATTATACAAGGGAATCAAGTAATGGAGTGGAAGAATCAATATTTTATGTCATTTTAGGTTGGGGACGGCCATTGGCATATGCAGATGGCCATCATCACATGCGGACAACCATCAACACATGCAGATGGTCGTTGGCATATGTAGACGATCGTCTACATGTTTGATGTGAGGTGAATGTACCTAGATTACCTTTTGAGGTACAGTCGAAAAACATTTCTATGAATGAAATTATTTTAAACTATAGGCAATCTTACCCTAGAACTGAACTTGCATCCAAAAAATTTAAGTGATTCCAAGCTCTTCAATATCTTAAAAAATTGCCAAATTCATATTTATAAAAATGGAATATTCGTGAATTAATGAAGATTCACCACTAAATTTTTTCTTGATCGTTATATACATTTATAAAAAAAATATAACCAATTTGCTTTAAGTATTGAATCAATAAAATTGTGTTTTATATGATAAAACCAGTGACCTAATACAAAATAGCTTATTAGAAAAGCCTTTTCATAGCAATGTTTTTTCTTCTATCTTTTTCAGGGAAAAGTTACAACTCCTCTTATGTGTCATACTTGACACTTGTATGATATTTGTGCACAATTTAACTCCCCTAGCTGTGAAAGATTTAATGAACATTATTTCTTGTTACCTAAATCCTTTGAATGATTGAAGAGTAGCTTTAAAAAAAAAAACATAAAATTATATATATATATATATATATATATATATATATATATATATATATATATATATATATATATATATATATATATATATATATATATATATATATAGGGTTGTGTTTAAAAGCTTAATATACACCTACTCTATTCTGACACTTAACAAAATGTGGATGGAATAAGAAAAA
>JARHVA010001223.1:1667500-1695000 GCA_037957365.1 Torreya grandis | reverse complement strand
CTAATAACCCAGAATAACATGGATAAGAACAAATCTTATAGGAATATAGTTCATGATAACAAACAAACTAAAATCAACTGATTAATAATGTTACGAATATAAAATCCTAATATACACCCCCTTAATTCAACATGATAAAAATAATTTACACTCTCCATGTAGCCTACTCACCTTTGAGGTGGAATGCCATCTTTTTGGCTTCATGGTCTTGGTGGCACCTTGGTTTTTCCTTGTTAAATTACCACAAAACTAGAAGTGATAGGAGTACATCTCTATGCTTAACACCTTTGGTGGTTTATTGGATTACCATAAACCATATGGTTTTTTGCTACAGGTTGACCACAAACTTGGAGGTGGTAGGAGGTCTTGACCACTTCAGTGGTTTCTCAAAATTTCAAAAACCCTTTTTCAAGAAACAAGTGATAATCTATTGGTTTTTATCCCCATAATTTTCTTCATCAGGAGGTTCCAAATTGGAATCTAATGGTCAATATTTTATTGAAAACCACACTGCACAATCACACCACACACAACATAAAACAAACACAATAAATAAATGTCACCATAACAATGATGCAACCCCATTATTGGTGACTCACAAGAGGATGTCAATTTTCATATATCCTCCATGTATCATCTAGCCCATAGTGTTTGTAATTTACTTAGCTAACATGTTGATGAAGCTCAAATGTAACTTTTTCAGGAAAAATTGCCCCCATAGTTTGGACATTGCATACAAGAAAAAATGTGTTCATTTTATAGTTTTTTGAAAATGAATCTTAATATGATGACATAAAAAATGACTCCAAATATTATGAAACACCTTACATTAAACTCAATGATACTCATAAAAAATATTTTAATTATGACTTGATAGAAAACCATTAACAATGTCTCTATAATGATCTTTGACACTAAAACACTTATTTAAATATAAACTTTATGATGGACCCAAATATTTTATAATAGACTTAAAAATTTGTATTTTTATACATATGACATAAATTACTGACATACACAACAAAATTGACTATATATGACCAAAATTTTACATTACTTTTTAGATATATCAAAAAAACATTTTTTTTATTGAAAAACTCAAGTACAAAGTTTAATAACCTTAATAACATAAACTTAATGTAAAATGACTCTCATTATTTTGATATTATTCTATATATAAGACCAAATTAAAAAAAAACAAAAAAAAACTAAGAGCTTAAATAAAATATAGAATGACATTATTGATGAGAGAATTGGCAGATATGAAATGTGGCTTATATGTAAAAGAGATGATGTCACTGTGAGTTTGTTTGTATTATTGACTATGGATAAAACCTTGTATTAGAATTTATATATTAAAATAAAATATCTAGGTCCATATAATAGCATTTATCCACCATTTGAGCAATACAAAATTATCTTCAGATCAAATATGCACGCGAGTGAGATAAATTATTGACCTTGTTGTATGACCAAGTTGTAGTAGGTACAGAAGTTATGGTAAAACTTTGAGATTGAAAAAAATATTAATGTGACATTTTAGATGAGATAAAATGGCTTGGAATAATAGAGTGTAGTATTTTTCATATACATATGAGAGGCGTTATTGATTTACATGCTCAAGAAATACACATTATTCTAGCTGAGACAAATGCATGCATATAAAGAGGCTATAATAAAATAATAGTTATAGGTTAAAAATTCATCCCTAAAATTTAAATAAATATCCAAAATATATCATGAAGTATATAATTCTTGAATCCAATCAAATATCTTTCATTATGCATGTGTCAAACTCACTATGGATCAGACATAACTCTGATACCACACTATTGGCAAACTAAAGAGCTAGTAGAAAATTAATACATGTAATATAGACCTGAACAATAAAGAATAATTATTCAAACTATATTATATCATTTTACTCATACCATGTTAATATACATAGGCTATTAAATAGCCATAGAGGTGCTCAATGACATCCTATATCATAGGATCTAATGACCCAAAATAACATGGATAAGAACAAATCTTATGGGAATACATTTCTTGATAACAAATAAACTAAAATCAAATAATTAATAATGATAATAATATAAAATACTAATATAAAAATGGACTCCTTAGTGTATGTTATCACCTAAAATACTCTATCATATCAACTCACATTTAGATTAGACACTATTTATAAATTATATAGCACCTCAGACTTGTACATTTAGAAAAATATAGACCTTGGTTATGCTTCTTAGTTCTAGACCTTTCTTGATATTGAAAGGATCACATAGACTATTTTAGTGTACCTATTGCTTATCCTTAGTCTAACCAATGTTACTCTAATGACTCAAACCTTCTATCATACTTGGAATTCTATAAAATTTATTATCTTCTATCTATGCAATTTTTAGGCATGTACCTATTTTCCAGCTACCCAAACACTTGCATCTTGGTTAGATACCTCCATTGATGCAAGTATCCTATCCCAACAAGTGTCTAATGCCTTAAAATTCACCCAATTTTCAAATGAAACATATACAGGTTATGGTTAGCCTAAGTGATTTAATGTGAGATATTCTCTAAGAGGATTGGTATATAAACATGATGAGTCCTCATTCATTCAACACCTAACACAAAACTATTAGAGACTAGATAAATCACAAGGAAAATTAACAAAGGAATTCCATCAATTATTAAAGTGATAAAAGCTTCCATATTTTCCCATATTTCCATATCAATCATAGGGATAACATGTTTACAAGTCCAAATTACTGAAGGAGTAGCTCAAGTGCCATATTTTCCAATTTAAAAGCTAGGTCACTAGTGTACTTGCTTATAACATATTGCATCCTTATGCACATATAAACACACACATAATTTATAATTACATGAATCTGAGCCCCTCTTTATATTAGTGGCTATATAGGAAATAAGTGCTAACATAGGGGCATTTGAGGTTAGTTCAACATCATGCGGCTACTAACCTATTTTTCACACACTCACTATGAAGATGAAGAACTATGGTATTACTATTAGACAAGAAGTGACAATACATGATCCAAATTTGAGCACAACAAATTAAATATGACATAGAACACAGAACATTCCATGTGGTTGCATCCAAATTCCATAGGTATTTTGTACTAGACACTTGCATCTAGGTTAGACATAAACATCGATGCAACCATTAAAGGTTGATGTAAGCTTCCAAGGTCACAAAAGTGCTTAATCCAAAATTTTATGAAAATATTAGAATATACTTCTAATCTAATTCTTCCTCTACATGATCCAGATCTATATTAATATCAGAACTATCTTGTTTTCATTATCATTGCAATATCTAGTATAGTTGTAATTTATATTTTTATCATATATCAAGATATAAATTTAGAATATTATTCATTTGAGTTTGGAAATTAATTATCCTTCTATAGATATATTTTACCACCCTCATGCCGTAAGGTATCTCTATCTCCCTTTAACCTTAGATATCTTAATATAGATTTTAGGGTTAAACTTTTGGTGAACTTGATCTATACAAATGCAATTTTTATGATTCCTAGAGTTTTCAATCTTCTAGGATTTTGGATTAATGTAATTTTTCATTTTATAATTACATTATTATATATACAACTTAATCGTAGCCCTAGATTGGGAGGTGTGCTTATTAAACACATTGAGATTCCTTTCCTACCACCTACGATGTCTCAAACTAATGAAGGGCCAAATCCCATGGTCCATTCTAATGCAAATGTTGAACATGAAAAACATACTGATGGGGTTATCATAAAATAAGATTTTGATAATTCAAACCATGAGTCTATTAAAATAGATGAACATAAGTGAATAGATCATGATAAATTGAAAATAATTATATTATTTTGTGAATGTATTTGTCAAAACCCTAAATATCTTGGTGAGATATTTAGAACCATATTAGAATCTAAAAAATAAAAAATCATAGATGCACAAGTAGGTCCATATATTGATTGTGATATTATAGCTATGGGTCATCCCCATATACCAAAAACTCAAACATTGAGCACATCACTGCTTCCTACTTTTAATGGGGGTACAAGATATGTATAGCTTTGTTTCCTAAAACTACTTTTACCACATATTACATGGGAAACCTTAGTATCTTAACCCTATTTATAGTTTCAATTCCTATATCTACCCAACCTATTTGTACACCTCCATTGGTGACTTTTTAAATATCCAACCATAAAAACCAAGAGGTGCAAGATCTTTTTCAAACTATAAAGCTCTTGTAAACTAAGGTTAAAATAATTGATCAAAATTATATGAAATCACCTTATGATATTGATTCACAAGTGGTGTTGCATAATCTTTTTGATATAGATCTATTTTTGAAACCCTTACCAACTACCTTTATTACACCTAAGTTCATATTTTATGATGGAGAGGGTGATACAGAATCTCCAATATTTTTATGTTGCATGCCATGATTATGCCTCTAATAATAAAATATTTACTAAATTATTTCCAAGAAGATTAAAATACTATACTTTCAAGTTATTTTATTATTTACCAACCCAATCATTAAATGCATTGCAACCTCTTGACAAGTAGTTTTTGCCACACTTCTCTATCAATATCACTGAAAATGTTTCCCAATGCCCAAATTAGAAAAATCAAATAAGGAACCAATGAACCTATAAATCAATATGTATTAAGTTATAGGACAATTTTAGCTAAAATAACCAATATAATGGAAGATAAATAGTTACAATACATATTTATGAAAAGCTTACTTGACCCATTACATGAGCCCATTGATTTTAGAAAAATTAGTTATTTTGATGACTTATGCCATATTATTCAAAATCATTAAAGGAAACTTATCACATTAAACAATATTGAATATGTAACAAATACATTGGATACATCTACATATAATACCAAGTTTACAATCAAACTAGGTTATAAGGTAAAGTCTCATGAAACTAAAAATGAAGCAATTACCATAGTTAATGTGGTGTCATGATAATGTAATCATATTTTATTATCTATTACACCAAAGAGATAATTAAAATTCTTTCCTGAGTATCCTACTTCATGAAACCCATAGCTTTTATAGTGTCACCTCATATATCTCCCTCATCCTATAGAGGTTGATATGAGTAAACCTCTACCCAAAGCGTATGATGTAAATGATTATTGTGACTATCATCAAGGCCCTGGGCATTCCACAAATAGATGTTTTAACTTGAATCATAAGATCCAAGACCTCATTAATGACTAAAATATTACATTTAATGATCCTCCAAAGAAATCAAGTTCACAACCTGATGATCACAAGAAGCAAAACCTATTTAACAATCATTTACAAGACAATTCTAAGAAGGATCCATAAGTGACAATGGAATAGAATTCACATCATCCTCTATCACATTATGGGAACCCATTAGATGGGATTATTTGTACTTATATATAGCATAAACATACTAGATTTATATTCCCTCTATTAATGTTGATGACAATGAGATTGTAGATGATGATTCTGATCTTCATTCTTTATACATTTCAGCATACATTGAGCATAAACCTATACATAATATAATTATTGATATTAATAATAATGCGATAAATAATTTTTATACCTTGACATTTATTACACATTTGGGTTATACAAATCATTATTTACATCCTTCAACTAGATTAGATAAAGCATTTTATAGAACCTCACAATAGGGTCTTGGTAAGGTTGACTTAATTTTACAAGTGGGCTCTAGACATGTGGTTAATACCTTCTTAGTCATGCCTTCCACATTTGTCTTTGATATGTTATTTTTATGACCTTAGATACATACACTTTGCACATTACCTTATATAGTGCATGGGTGTGTTAAATACATTCATGCTAATCCAGTAATTATAGTTTGTAAAAATATATATCAACATCCACTTGAACAAGACAATTTTATACTCAGATAATTAATTATCAAACCTAGTAAGGTCAATCCTCTATAAAAGGGTAAGAAATAGGCAATCCACTTTGCTAGTTTTCCACTACTTGAAACACCATTGCAATAGATATCCCTAATGGGTTCCAAAAAATCCTTATCCAAAACACACTATATTTTGATATCTTAAGCATTTAAACATGTTCTTCTTATTATTATTTAGAATAAACCATAGACCACTCAATGATGGGTTACATTAACTCATATTCGTAGTGTTTATTCACAACCATAGACTCCTATTAGATACACATAAAGTAATACAAATTCTAAAGTGACATATATTTCACATATACATGCTACTTTGTAATATCACTAGTTTATTACACAAAGTTCCCAGTGGGGAGATATCTATGCACATCAATTGGATGAGATTGTAGGATAGTTATTTATATGTAAATATTAAAAAAAAAAAAAAATGAAAAACCTTAAAAATATAATAATATTTTTAGAATTCACATGTTCTATTAGCTCCTTGCCATTTATGTTGTTGGTTCCATGTTGGTAGATATTGTATCATTTATCTCTATAAACACATGTGTTTCACACATACTTTGGGTGTGATTTAGGAATACACATATACATGATATATTCACTTTTAGATGTTGGGTCTTATCTCTACTCAAATCATATGGACATTGGGGGCATCTACTTATTTGATCATGATACATATAGGCTATATTATTATATGAATTTTTTTCATTATCATGTTCGAACTTGTGTACTTATACATGCCTTTATCCATACTTATATATTTCATAGTGTACTTAGTGTGATATGCACTTAAATTTTTTTATATCACATATGATCCATGGGCTAGTATTATATGTTAATGCTAGTTGCTTAGGCTTTTCCTTTATGCACTTCCTTGAGTGTTTTACCTTTCTATTGAATTGCTTGGTTGAGCATTTGAATATGATCTATTATTTATGAACCCCATGCATTTGTTTTATTATTTAAAATTTGAATATGGCAATGCTTGTTGTATGTTCCTTTGAATATATCATGATTTATTTTATAGAAATTTGACTAAGTCATGTACATTCAATTGTGTGGCATTTGAACATGCCCATTGTTTGATGTCTCCTTAAACCATTGACTTTTAATTTTATTTTAAATTATCTTATGTGTGGCTTCATTGCTTGTTGACATTTTACTATTACTATCTAAATGTTCCCATGATGTATATGTCATACATCTTATAACTTGATGTGATCACATTTTACATGCCTCAATGATACATCTACCTAGACATGTTTTTCCTCTATGATACATGAAACATTCATAGTTTACATGGTTCTCTTATCCTTTTGAGGTAGGGTAAATAAAAATTATAACATCCCATCACCACAAAAAGGGAGTCATATTAGTGGGGGCATGCGATAGAAGAATGGATTTCTCATTATTCACATATTCATACTATAGTAGGGGCATGTTTTAGAGACATGTTGTCCACACTCATACTAGTTCCCATATTCAAATTGCAATGATGGAATGTATTGGAAACATGTTATCCATACTCATCATATATATATATATATATATATATATATATATATATATATATATATATATATATATATATATATATATGTAGTGGGGGTACGTTTTGGAATCATTTTATCCACACTCACACTAATTTTTTAGTTTCATATTATCATGGGGGCATGTTATGAAAACATGTTCTCCACACTTAATTTTTTTTCAAATTAGCCAAAATTCATAGATATATGATTTAGATACACATTTGTGGCATAATCCTATAAATTTGTATCATTGTTATAACTAGCATGAGACATAATAAGATCTATATGTTATTAAAAATATCATCTAAAATTGAAAAACAAAATCATCTTTCATATTTCAAAAATTTCTATGAACTTTAGCTCCCTAGGTTGGACTATTATGGACAATATTGAGCCAATATACTATAATAGTTAGTTCACTTTTGGTATGGTTGAGGTGATTAAATAAATCAATATTCCAAAGTTTATATGTTAAACTTAATTACATCATCCAACCCCAACAAATTTATAGTGTGAGTTGACTTAGTCACTCATTGTAAATAGGTTATAAGTATGATTGTGTTGCATGATGGAGTTAAACTCAACTTTCAGGTGGTAACTCACATCTTTCTCTAAGGTTGAGGGCATGTGTCTTCCAACCTTACTATATTTATGCACTTTTTATATTTTATATTTTTCCTAATCTCAACTCTATAGTTCATAATGATACATCTTTTTAAATCAAATTTTCAATAGACAAGGTAGTTGCATCGATACATAGGTGGACTCCTAAACCTTGCTCTCTTTCAATTTCAATAATTTAATTGCTTTTCATTTCAGGTTATATAAAATAATTATATAATATATCATGCTCTTAGTGACAGTTTAGTCACCAAAAAGGAACTCAATTTAGGCTCACATAAAGGTAATGTGTGTTATACACACCAAGTCACAATTATTTTCCTTTAAACTAGTAATTTCATTACTAAATTAAATGGGGGGGGGGGATGTATACACTATTTATAAATTATATAAAACCTAAAAATTATACACTTGGTAAATATATAACTTGGTTATTACTCTCAATTATATACCTTTCCAACTATCGAAAAGTTTACATATATTATCTCAGTGTGCCTATTATTTATCTCTTAGTTCAACCAATGTTACTTTGAGGACTTAAACCTTATATCATATTGATAATGATATAAATCTAATTATCTTATATCTCTACAAGTTCTTGACCTTTGCCTATTTTATATATACACAGACACTTGCATCCCAATCAGACACCTATGTCAACAAAAGTGTTCTATTCAAACACAAGTGTCTAGTGCCATAAAATTCATTGAATTTGTAAATGAAATGTATCCATATGGGTAGATTAAATGTTTTAATGTGAGATGTTATCCAAAAGGAGTGGTATAAATACATAATCAATCCTCATTCATTCCACACCTATCATAAACCTAGAAAACACCAAACAACTAAAGGAAATTTAACAAAAGTATTCAACCAAGTATTTAAGTGAGTAAAAGATCCCTATTTTATCCTATTTCCATACCAATCATAGTGATAACACATCTATAGGTCTGAATTACTTAAGTGTCAGCCTAGATCCATATTTTTCAAGTTACAAGATAGGTCATTATTATACCTTCTTATCACATATTGTATCCTTATGAAGATCTAAGCCAACACATAGGGGATAACTACATGAGTCTGAAGTCCTCTTCAGATTAGTAGGTATGTAGGAAGAACCCATTTATATAGAGGTCTTTGGGGTTAGATCGATAACATGAGACAATTTTTCACATAGTCACTATGAAGATGGAGAACTAGGGTTTTGCTATATGAAAAGAAATGACAATCCATGAGCTAGATTTTATCACACTAGAGTAATTTAAAAACATAATCCAAAACATTTAAAGTGGTCACATCTAGATCCAACATGTATTATGTACTTGACACTTATGTCTAGGTTAAACATAGGAATTGATGAAACCATTTGAAATCGACACACACATGTGAAGTCATAGAAGTGCTTAATTTAGAATTTGATGAGAGACCCATAATATACTTCTATTATGATTTCTTCTTATTCTAGATCCAAACTATATTAGTATCAAAACCAAACAAGTAATTTATTTTTATTATCATTGTAATATATAGCATATCTATACTTCATATTATTAACATATCTACATATATAAATTCATAATATTATTTATCTAAGTTTGAAAATTAATTAAAATACAATAGAGATGGTTTACCACCTTGTGCCCTATGATATCTCAATCTCCATTTAACACTAGATTTGTTGATCTATATTTTAGGGTTAAATAGTCAGCACAAAGTGCATGCTAAAATATTTCACCACTTACATTAATAATAGGGTAAGTTATAAATAGGTATTTATTGAAGGATTTTCTATTGAGAAATTATTTATTTTATGATAAGAGACATTCTCCATTGATTTTTATTTTAAAATTAAAATATGCACTTAGGTACAGAGAAAATCTAAGCTCTTTTGATGGCATAACTATTGTTTTAGTTAAGTAAGATTTTTTAAAATGAAGCAATGAAAATAAGTATCTCTACTTCACTTGAAACCTATGACTAATTACACCATCTCAACTTTTGTGCACAAAGTGTTATGCAATAATCATATAATATCTCATGTAGGACCATAGTATTTATTGAAGGAAAAAAGCACATACATGGTTAAGAAAGTTATGTTTGAATCTAGGTTGTAGACAATGTGAACAATTTACAATGGTTTACACCATCAGTTGTTCCCACCTACAAGGTGTTCTCTCCCTTACGTAAAATACATCATTTTGAATTCCCTGTTTGAGCCATATGTTGTGTCACACCACATTTTTATTTCCCATGCAGCCATAGTGGACACATAGAATAAAAAATATAAGGCTTAAATTCCTCCTCTTAATATATAATTAGTTTTTTAATTGTAACATCATTATTAAACATGTAAATTTCAAAAAAAAATAGAGAATATATTGGATTCAAGTTTAAATCTCCATGTTATGAACCCTTGGAATATACCCTTGATGACAGAGTGGTTTTTTGAACATGCTGCATGTGTTGGTTTAAATCTATAGAAATAATCATGTGTATAAAAATTAGAGAGTAGTTTTTGATTTTATCATATAATTATGAGACATTTTGTAATATATAATTATGTTTATTAATTGTACCATTATTATTACACATGTTTAACTATCAAAAAATTCAAGAAGGATATTTACGATTCAATCTCACCTTGCTATGATATGAAATCTTAGGAGATACCCATGATGGCAAAGCCATTTTTGGAATATGATACACATTTTGGTTTTAATTGATCTAAAAATCAATGTGTTTGTGAACATTAAAGAGTTATTTTTGATATTTTGTGAGGATTCATGTCGATAACATATAACATCTAAAAAGAAATAATTGATAATCAAGTTGCATTTATGAACTATTTTTTTGGTTTATTTTTGTGCAAGTGAGAACCATGGAAGGTAATGAAATAAATATGGCCACATATGTTGTCCTCAATATTGGCTCATTTTGTAAGGAAAATATTCAAATTTATTGTTCTTGAGAGAAAGTTCTAATTTAATATAAGCAATTTCAATAATGAAAATATATAAGAAATAAATAATATTGTGTGGGAACTATAAGAATCTACTCATTTTAGTTATAGTGCATCAAATTACCTTATAATTTCTCTATATTTGAGAGAAGATTCAAATTTTATATACAATGGAGATGGCCCACATAAAGCATATGCCAAGGAAGCTCACAAATGGATCTTTCTATTTGTTCATCTAATGTTTTGATATAATTTTTTTAATCTTGAGGAATAATAGGAAGTATGAGATGAATAGGAAACCATTGATAATTAAAATATGTTCATGTAATGCCCACATTCTCACTACAAATTTGAAGCATAAAAATCATGGTGGTAAAAATCCTGATTTATGAAATAGTAGAAGCAATAGTAAGTTGAAATTGATCATAAGCATGTAGGATTGAGAAAGACAAGTGTCTTGATAATCTAATATATGTCATGAAATGACCATGGATTCCCTTTACCATACCACATATCACAATATTATCTTTATTAAATCTAATAAATCAATGAAATATTTACTTTAAAAATTGGTGGTAAGATCGTAGGAAATGAACCAGACATCTTATTATAAATTTAGAAAACAAAAAACATGAAAATAAAATTGCTCTTTATTTATAACATTTTCTCATCTCAATTTATTATTAGTTTTAAAAATCTCATGAAACATTAAGTCTTTACATAGAGAATAGGCCCATTAAATGTGTGACTACAACAAAAATGAATCATTAAAACATGTAATCCAATAATAGGGTATGTTATGATTTAGTAATTATTGAATGAATTTTTGTTACAAAACTTATATATTTTATGACAAGAGGCATTTTCCATTGAACAAGTTTTTTTTTAAATTACTTTTACAATCATCTAATTGGGTTTAATATACTTAATATAAATAGAATTTTTATCTATTTAATTTTAAACTTGTCTAAATTTACACGTGGTGCATTCTCTATGATTTTAAAGGATCTGTTACATGTATGACCCCTATTTTTAAAGTAACAATTTGATCTATGATGTCTCATCATAGCAATTTGCATTGCCACATTGTATGAAGGAACACAAGCTCATTTTCCATTGCCATCTCCACAATAGATATTATATTATTTTTATTAAAACTTTGAACAAAATGTTATATGGAGTTAGTAGTTATGGGTTTTGAGTGTGATTTGACTACCAATTAGACTAATGTAGCACTTGAAGAAAGCATTTTGAAACTAGTGAGGATTTAAAAACTACCCACAATTGGTAGCATTTATTATCATGGGTGCAATTTCTCCTTTATTCCATTAATAAAATAAAAAAGAAATAAGTACTATTATTATGAATACAATTATTGTTGTTGGTGTTATTGACAATGATAATGGAAATATCTATATCTATATCTATTAGAATTTAGTTTCCTAGAAAAATTAATTAGGTTATATAAGAAACATATTTAATTGAAGAAGCCTTTTACATTTTTTTCTAAATTTATTTAGATTATTTTATTTAGGTTTTATATAGTTAATACAATTAGAACTTTTGCCTATCTAATTTTAAACTTGTCTAAATTGACACACGATGCATTCTCTATGTTTTTAAAGGAGTTATTGGATATTTTACCCATATCTTCATTAAAATGACACCTATTACAATCATATATTTGTTAATTAAAATATTTAAATGGAAGCTACATATTTCATTAATATATGTGACATGTTATTAAACTTTATATGTGTATCTTCCCAAGGTTCATCAATTATAGGGTTTGAGTATGGTGTTTCCATATGTTCTTAATCATAATTTTATTGATCTAAGTGTCAATATATTGGCATCATGGATGAATGGAACCTAAAATATAGACTCTAGGATCTCAATGTCATATGCTGACATCAATAGCAATGCATAATTGATTCAAGTTCTACATGAGATGTGTGTCCCTATTGTAAGCAAATTGACTCTCGTGTTGTCCTCAACCACCCTTGATAACAAAAATGACCAATAAAAGAAGTCATAATATTTATTTGATATAAATGAGATGCATCCTTTTATATTATTATTATATTAAAATGTCACTTCAAAATTTAATGTAGTTGTATATGTAGGTGTAAATTATATAGGATAAATGTTATCTGTATGTTAGTGGAAAGAAATATTTTGTCTTCCAAATGATAACATGTACATCAATGCTAATAATATTATATTATATTTTTATATGAGATCCTTATTGTACGATATCACCTAAAGTACCTTGTCAACAACCCTAACCATTACTTCATAAAACACATTTAAATAGTTCACTATTTGCATGTTATGTATAGCATTGCCCTTTCTTCTAGGCATATAAGTATGGTTTTTATGCATGTTTTAATATAGATTTAATTTTTATAGGTTTAAATATATTGGTGGCATGGATGAATAAAATTAAAATATACACTCATGAACCTTGATGTCTTGTCCCCACATTAACAACAATGAAACACTGATTCGAGTTGCACATCATATGTAGTGCTATGTTGCAATCAAATAAGTTATCATGAGTTCCTCATCTATATTTGAAAATAGAGAATGAATAATCAAATATGCCACCACCCTAAAAGTTGTAGACCTTGAATAATAGTATATATAATTTAAAGATCTATAATAATAACATATTATATATTATAATATTAATGCTTATTATTAAGATATATTATTTTTTATTATACATATTAATATCAATAATTTAATATAATATATTAATATTATTGATATATTATATATTATATTGATATTATAATATAATATAAATTTATAATATTAAATTTTATTATATAATAATATTAGATTTATTATTGCTTTATATAAATGAAACGATGCAATGATTAAGGCCATGCATGTTTAAAATCTAGGTCACATATATCACTAGGGTGAATAGGTGGTGTTGTTTACATCTTCCTCTTTAATCATATCTCTTTATATTTTAATTTTTTTATATGCACATCAATTGTCAAGGTTAGATAATTTCATAATTTGTGAACATTTTGAAGTATTAAAAGCTTGATATTTATGGCTTTCACACTCTTCAATAATATTTCAAGGTTTGGATGAGTATCCATAAGAATTAGATCATTCTTGCTATTCTTGTAAAGTGGAGACAACTTGTATAGGAGTTGAGGATTTTCTCAACTTGGAGTAACAAATCCATAATCATCATTGAGTGAAGCATGTCAAATTATTATATTTTAAATTATCACTATGTATGTGTGTAGGATTTGATAACTTTTTAGTTTCACCCCATTTAACTAGTCCTTGATGCAGTACAATCACTAGAATGGTATAAAAAATGATTGATGTAGCTTACCCTAGGGATTCAATTTTGGGAATTCTCATTCTTTAGAGGTAAAATTCATGGGATTCATGGGATTTTTTTTGTTCCCATAATAATTTAACTTCAAAAAATCTATGTATTTATTCAAATAGTATTGAATTCTTAATAAATTATTCAATTATTTACTTTTTTATTTTCATAATCATTAAATTTTTAAACAAACATAAAAAATAATTTTAAAAAATTACAAGGATAGTATTGACTCTATTTTATAGGTGTTCTTTGTCATTTTTCATCATCCCACATATATGTCAGTGTTTATGGTAATTGTCATGAGAATCTCTAACTGGGATGGAGAATTATGGATACATTTGTGCATCATCTATTTTCAAAAGTTTTTCTTACTAATCTAAATATTACATATTTAATGGAGATGATAGCATTTAATAGACTCATCACTGTAGTTTTAGTTAGATTAATATAGTGAAAATTAGGAAAAATGTTAGAGGATATGGAAGGTGGTGGAGATCCTCCACACAATACCTAATACAATTGTCACCACCATGAAAACTATAATCAACTCCACATGTAGGCAAGAATTAAAAGGGAATTAAAATATCCACATTTAAAGGCTTCACAGCAGTGGAATTCCTCTAACATACTTATAGAATTCCAATATACCTTAGTTGCACAATATCCTATAAAATTAATCTATCCCCTCTATGGAAACAATTTTGGGTCTAAAAATAATCTTTAGTATACTTTGTTATATAATTTGGATTCCAAGTGAATATATTTTCCCATTA
The DNA here is from genome assembly GCA_037957365.1 of Torreya grandis. NCBI lineage: Eukaryota > Viridiplantae > Streptophyta > Pinopsida > Cupressales > Taxaceae > Torreya > Torreya grandis. Next base: position 1,679,776 of record JARHVA010001223.1, on the reverse strand, counting down.
AAAAATACTCAAGCCACCAATATAAATCTTCAACAATTTTGCCCACCTCTATTGCCGATAAAATATTAATGATAGATGGATGACATGGATAAATATTATAATGATAAGCATCCTCATCCACCTTTTTCCATTTGTGCTCAATTAATTAGGTAATTATTTTTAAGTTGTCAATATAAACATCTTATTTTGAACCATCCTCTCTAATTTTTCTATAAACTTGCATGTGCTAAAGTAAATATAAAATAACAATATTAACAAAACTTGCAACAGTGTCAAAAAATAATATTCCATAACTAAATTTATAGTTATTTATATTACCAATAGTCAAATAAACATCCTATTTTGACATCGACACCCTATCAATTTGTGTCAATGGAAAAAATATGTAGCTTAGCATACTACCATGCAACCAAATATTACACATGGCACATGTGCATTTATTTTGAAACCATAGAGAAAATAAGAAATGATGAGAGCACAAAACATCAAAATAAAAAATGATTGTAATGAAAAGTTACAATCACACTTGCCTTCTCCAACTAGGATATTAGAGATTTTTATGATACCATTATACAATCTATGGTATATTTTCAAGCGTATTGACAACATTGAAAACAACGTAAAACAAATACACTAGAGACATATAACATTGAAAATAACAAAATAACACATTCAAATTTATGTAAGTGGATAAAATTCATGTAAGTATCAAAAATAAACTATTAAAATGGACAACAAACATGAAAAATATATGGAATGATTATACCTTATTCTTATATCAATTTGTAACTACAAATTTACACTATTCACTTCTAAATCTACTTATGTATGAAATATGCATCGTTGACTATGTAAGAATGAGATCAACATCCACCTTATTAATTCACTATTTGAGATCCTTGCTCAAATATCTTGACTATTGTACCTATATTTTTGAGTTGATCTTATCTTGCATTGCTTTATAGAATTTAAATTTGTTTGGCTTGTGTGCCAGTGATTTATAATTTGATGGAAAAAGGTGTGTAGTTTTTATTTTTCAATGTATTTTACATGCTTTACATAATAAATTATAGAATAAATAAGGGAACAACTAGTTGGGTTAGGGAACCACCAAGGTGGGGTTATAACTACATATCTTGCATTCTAAAAACAAACCCTCATAGTCTATTTATAGTGTGAATGGAGAAACTGAGAGAAGAAACATTTTATTCTCTTCCAAATATTGAGATGCTATGACATGCACATTTTTATAGGTTAATTTTGGTATAGAATGAAATTTCTTGAGAAATTATAAATTGATGTATATTGTGCCAAAAAAATAGATTGAAAAGTTGTATGGAACCTCAATAACATTTCTTTTATAAACTTGATAGATATCAAAGGATCATAAAAATTCTCAAAGATGATTTATATATGTATGCTTCTCATAGTTTAAATTAAATAACTGTTAACATCATTACTTCTAACAAAATAAAAGATAAACAATCAATAAATTAGTGATTTGGCATTCTTATCCTAGACAAATAAATAGATACATAAAGAAAGAGAAAGAGAGAATAAACTATTGAGCTCAACATAACTTTTAAACATAAAAAATAAAACAAAATAAAACCATGATATTGTACAATGGATAAGAATAAATAAATAAAGAAATCAATAGGTTCCCATTTCAAGGTGATAACCCTTATTTACAAACAATGTAACAAACATTACATATTAAGAAAGCTTAAACCAAAATTGGGTGTCTACATAATGCCCCTAGTTTGATGTGTAAATGTGAGTGTTGCATGTGTGTGTCATATTAATGTAAAATTGAATTGTGTACCTTAACTTATCTTAGGGTGAAGAGGAGGAAGCTTTTACAACATGTATTCAACCACACCTTTTATCACTTTTATTAAATTTAAAATACCTATCAACAATGACCAATTGCCAACAAGTACTCAATGTCATATCCTCCTCATGGTAAATAATTAGGGAGCATAGGATTTAATACATGTAGGTTGTATTTTCCTTAAATACCATAACAATGTACAAAAAAAAATGTTCTTATTTTGATTATTCAAATTTAAAACACTTCTAACTAGTATTGAATCATAACCACACTTCCTTCGGAGTTTTAGAAACCCAAGCCAGTTCTTGATCAAGGATATAGATAATTTTTATATTTCAAAATTTTAAATAATTGCTTAGCAACCTTTGAGTTCTATTAAAATTAAAATATTCACATTGTGAAAAATTTAAAATACTTGTGCTTGAATTATTCTTAAAAGGAGATTACTCAACAAATTTATCATGTAATTTTTTCTTCATACTTTTTTCTTAAGTCTCTTTTACTTAATATGTTTAAAAAATTAATTGATATATACTCCTTTTTAGTGTGATATATTGAATACCATGTCCCTGACATAACCCATCACAAAATAATAGAGTTAGAATCACTATGTATAATAAACTTGGGAGGATGCATGAAATTGGGGAACAAGAAAGGTTCATATTTTGAAATATTTATTAACGTACTTAAAAAAGTGATCATATTTTAATAGGCAAAGTGCCCTTTTTAAAATAGTGAAAATAATTTAAAGGACACTTGCACTATAGGTTCCAAATAATGAAAGAGTTATTATATTAAAGTGAAATACACTAAATAAATTTGATGTTTTCATAGTTCATAACTGGAATAGACTTTTTGTGATGTAATAATATGGATTGAATAGTGGAGGCTCTCAAGTGGGCTCAACTATTTATTATTCACATGAACAAAATGTAGTTGTTTATAAAGTTTTCTAAATAATTAATCCATTTTTATCTTCTAAATAAAGAAACTAAATATAAATAAGAACTTACTATATTAATTTAAAGTTTATATGATTTGATCCCCTAATGAGGAATACAAGTTTTATGTGATGTTTATCCTATAATTGGTGACCAAGTTTTTATTTGGAGCATATTTTCTTCTAATAATGTAATGTAATCATTTAATTTTTCATCATGAACTGAATAAATTGGTAATTAGAACCCTTTCTTTAAATTGATATATTTCAATGTATTATCCAAGATATTTTGGGATGTAGGATGTTCATGCAAATGCTTAGAGGGATTTTTAATCTTTATGAACATTTATGTAGGTGTAATATAAAAAAATTGAAATGGATAAGTCTATATATGTACTTAATATAGAGTGAGGTGGAGAAATATGTCAATATTGAGTGTTCAAGTCACTTAAAGTGAAATTGGATCAAAACTCCCATTATCAAGAATTCACAAACAATTTTAGGTCACTATAGGGTGCTCTACCATTAGTACATTCTGAAAATAAATATTTTACCATTTTTCACATCGAGTTCACTAATATGTTTTAATTTATTTTATATTATGTGAAACTAATAAACATAAAATTATTGAATAAATCAGATTTCTAGAGACATACAATTTACCAATAATTATAAATACCCACATGAACAAAAGTTATAAATACCCCTTCTTCTTACCCTTATGTGTACTTAAGTGAAAAATAACTCACTTAAAGTAAAATAAAACAACCACTTCAAAAATAATAACTAAAAATTAGCTAATTTTAAAAGCTTTTGGGGTAGAATTATCAAAAAAGTGATTAGGGGAAATTAAGTTTTGACTCTATTTTGTTAATTGATAAAAAATTATCATTTAAAATATAGAGTCAACCCTGTCAATTCTATATTCTAAAATATAAAAAGTGGTTTTAAGCTCATTAAGGGCTAATGAAGGCAAATAATGACTAAAGTAGGGTGCAAGAGAGGAGATAAGGATTAGGTAAGTACATAGGAGAAGGTTGTATTGATATAAAGTGTTTAGAGAAAAATGTAGGAATGATAGAAAGCCACAAAAATCTTGTGAAGCATCAATGGTCTACCCACCCCTTTCTTGGTGCACCCTTTAAGACATGCACTTAGAGAAATTACTACAAGATAGAAAGTGTTAGTAAGTGGTAAAGTTAATAAAAATATTATGTGTATATATATTCCTCACTTGAATATCATCACGTGTCTTGTGAGTGTAATATGGGATGGTTCTTCAAGGGAGAACATAAAAACACATGAAATTGAGATAACTAAAAATGACATATTTAAAGTAATACTAAAATGAAGTGAAAGTAACTAAAAATATCATATACATACCATAGCTTACCTTTCCACTAAATAATTGTATGCAAACATCCTATTCTTGATCAGGAACGGTGTAGTACCTGCATTTGAGAAATGCTATAGATACAAGACTAATAATAAAAATAATGCATGCTTATTTAGGATGGTTAAAGTAGCAATGCATCACATTAAAAATTGGCGAATTAAGATTGTTAAGGTAAGGGTAAAACTAAACGATCAAGTATGTAAATGATAAATTGATGATAAATGAAGGCTAAATCATTTTAGAACACACCAAATCACATTAGAAAGCATGTAAAACATAAATGGAAAAAAGGAATATGTAATATACTAAATCATGTTATGAAGCATGTAAAACACACTAGAGCATGTTGGTTAGTATGCAAAACACATATGGAAAAAAGGAATGCATTACATACTAAATCATGTTGGGAAGTATGTAAAACATGAATGAAAAATGAAATATCAATGAAAGAAAACTCTAACAAAGATATGTAAGCAAGTGAAAAATAACCCCATGTAAGATAACCATGTCGAATCAAACATAAAGAAAAACATGAATGACTAAAAATGAAATGTAATTCAAGTTTAAAGATAAACACTAATAAGTCATACATAAAGATAAACATGTATGAATTCCAAATGCCATATGTAAGATAAGTGGAGTTCACAAAAATCAAATAAGAACATGATGTATAAATGAAAATCAAAAGCTCTAAAGGATGAAAACTCAAATGTAGTTCTTGTTCTAAGATACAATTTAATAAAACATAACAACCTAATGACATGACTAGTATGATAATGAGATAGTGTGGTAAACAAATGGTGTAAGTGTGTTTATGAGAAAGGTCTGGTCCTATCTAATATCTTACAATACAACTCACAAACTACAAACCAAGAGGTGTACATAGGTAGAAGTGATCAAGGATGTGATCAACTAAAAATTAATGTCCAACAAGGGGAACATAAGAAAAATATGATGTAAATAAGGAATATGAGGTGCCACATGGGTGATGTGAACATCCTTAGCAAGAATGAGACACACTAGGAAAGTGATAAAGGATAAAAAGTAACAAGACAAGGAATTAGGACCATTTGACTAATAAACACAAATCTTAGGCTAACAAGTGAAGTACATATATCAAACCATAAAGGATATATTCATGAAAATTAAAATGGACCTAACTTCCCACAACGTGTTCCCCATTCCTTAGGACCCCTTATAGAGTCATTGATCTATTGAAAATATTGAGTACTTATGTGAGAAAGTAGGTGGCACTAGATATTATATTATATAATGAGATCTCCTACCCCAGTAAACTGGCCTACTACACCCTAATGGACCTTTCCTCTATAATGTGATCAACTTTAGAGTTTGAGCTTTGACTAAGATAGGATATGTGACAAATATAGATCACATCTTATGGTGTGATCTGACCTTTAAGACTATTTTTCATTTTATTTTATTTATGATTTGGCTTCTAACTCATTTGTATTTTTCTATTCCTCTTCCTCCATATGGATTTTGTGGACAAAACATGAGTGAAATAGGTGACAAACATAAGATATATTACACTTGGTCACTATAGAAAAGGACCTAAAGACCAAGGTGTCTAAATATTCCTAGACATGCCCACAAGTAAGTGTACAATCTCAAAATTGATCGATGTGAACCTTAAATGAAAGAGAATAATGGAAATATGGAGATCATAAGAAATACATCTATGTAATAAGTGATACTATGATGAATATGATCATAGCTAATCACAAGGAGGTAAAATAGTGTCATAAAAGGGATAGAGCTATGTTATGATAGTCATGTCACAGGAGAAGTCATACTAAACTATAACTGATCTAGCACAAGCACCAGTAAAAGTAGTATTCATCCCAAAAAAATATTTAAAGATGTTTGAATATGGTAATTTATGAGGAGATCTTGGTCCTATCCATGGCCTTGTATTGCAACTCACAAGATGAACACCAATGAGGTGAATGCTAAATAATTGGGGAAAAATAATCATAAAGCTACTAAGACAAAGAAAAAAGACAAAAATGAAAGAGATGTATAAGAAACAAAATGAAAATGAATAATAAATGTAATGTGTATTGAAACCAAAGAACCCAATGGTGACAATGATGCTAGTAAAAGTGTGTTTGTGATGAAGACTTAGTCCTATCCAAGGTATTATAATGTAACTCACAAACTATAAAGTGAAATAAAACCAAAGAATCCAAAATAAACAATGGTAAATTTAAAATTAAAATAAAATAAGTAAAGTAAACAAAAAAAAAGAAACCTATGATAAAAAAACAACAAGATATATGCTAACATCTTTATCAAATATGACAATGTGAAATACAAGCCTATGTGTCTTGAAATATTTCCTAAAGATCAACTTATTTGTTATTATGCATTGTAGAATAAGAGTGGGCATCATAATATTCTATAATGGGTAAGTGGATGTAGGGAAGGGCATCGTGAGATTTACCAAGGTCTTAAGGGACATGTGGATGGGATTCATAAGATTCCCCAACATGTGAGGTAGAGTGAGGTAACATTGAACCATTAAAATGATTTTCATTAGGTTGGTAGGTGCATTTGGATATAGGTAAATGTGTTGTTTTGTTAAAATTTAAGGATGTTGAATTTGATATAGGATGTTTAGGAGAGGTATAAAGAGGTAAATGAGGACCATATATGATATGCTTTGGAGTAGGAATTTAAACGTGGTACTCCTTTAGTTCATGTGACCTAAGAGGTTGAGGTTCAATGGATGCAAGGATGTGTTTAAAGTTGTTCATGTTAGCTATCTTTTCCTTATTAGTGTAGGAAGAAGGATCAAGTGTGGTTTGAACAACATTAGTGGATGAGGTCTAGGTATGGGATATTTTTTGTTGTTCATTAGGTAGTTTATTTTGATGTGATTATGATTCTTTAGATTGAATTTTTGAGGCTTGATGATAGTCTTGATAGCATAGTTTGGTTATATTATCAAGATTGAAATTTGGACCAAACAAAGAATTAAGAATAAATTGATGAAGATCATGACAAGACTCATGAGAATGACCTATATTACCGTGCCACAATAAAACTTATCAGGATTGTTCCATTTTGGAAGAGGTTTGGAAGGATCAAATATCATAGGTTTAGAGGGAGGAAATTTCTTCTAAAGTTGTTCTAGACTCAAGGGAGGGTGGTTGAGTTAAAATTGGTTGAATTAGATGCATTATTTTGAGGTTGGTGAGGATTGGATGAATTAATGTTATGACAAAATGATTGGAAAGGTTCTTTAGTATTTGTTTGAGGTGTTTTAAATTGAGTCATTAAAAAGTCTTGCCTTTTTGCGTAGTATAAGGCTTCTTCTAAGGTTTTAGGGGAAGAGATTCAAACTTTGTATTAAAGGGGAGATTTAAGTGTAGTAACAAATAGTTTTAAAAGAGTATCATCATTCATGTTATGGTCCACTTTATGAGATAGATTATTCCCTTGTGTGATGAAAGTGCAAGAAAATTCATTAGGAAGTTGCTTGGCATTGATGAAATGGCTAATGTAATTTTCAAGAAGGTCATCATTTTGGACTTCTTTCACTAGAGCATTAACTAAATCTTCTAGTTATGAGATGGTTGGTTGTACTATTCAATTACATCACCAACAAAGGTTTTGGCTAAGATCTTGGTGGTAGCAAAGGTGTTAGCTAGGACCCATTCCTTCTAGAGATTATTAAAAGACTTAAGAAAGATAGTAAGGTCCTTAGTCCCATAATATGTGATAGTTAGAGAAATATTTCTAATATCTACGAATGTAATTAATGGATCTAGAGGTTAATTTTGAAGATGTTGAAGATTTTTTATGCAAAGTAGGTCGATGAATGATATTCCCATTGAAATCTCTAAAAGAAGGGGGGGAATTATTATTATTTTGAGACATGATGACTTAAGGTAGTTAACTAGTCATGTGTAATTAATATTGTTACATTTTCATCATTTGGGAATGATTAGTTATTTGTATGATATTAAAATTTGTTAAACTAATTGTGAAATAATTTGAGTTGTGTTGAATTATGAATTAGTATTTGAAGGTGGGATATTAGTGTTGATAGGAGGGGGATTATTAGTGTTGGTGGGGGAAGGGGTATTAGGTGGAGCATTAATAACATTGGTATTGGGAAGAATATTCCAAACATTGGCATTAGTTGTCCTAAGTGTGGTAGAAGAAGGAAGTTTGTGGAAGCCACTATTATTATTAGGAGTGTAAATGGTATTATCATCAAAGTTTTTGAAGACTTTGGAATTGTCTAGATCATTAGTTAGTAGATTGATTACAAGCATGTTGCTTTAGTAAGTGATAATGTTCGGTGCTCTTGTTATGGGTGTAATAAAAGGATTCCCATCATTGGTAATAAGAAGAGGAATAGGATTATGGACCTAAACTATATTATAGTGTGTAGTGATTTGTTTTAGATTAGGAAAATATGAAGGAAAAAATTGAATAGTTTCATTTGAAGTAATAAAATAAGTGAGGTTCTGATCTAAATCCTTAATTATGCAATGTTCCTAAATAAGTGGATTCTAAAAAGATGACATCATTATGAAATAAGACTAGATAACCACACACAAAATAGGATCAGATGAAAAGTACTAGGTTGACTTAGTACTAGTTTGAAGTAGGTCTTTGATGAAGACAAAGCTAGCCAACAAGAAATAAGGTTATCCCAGAGGTACTTAGTTGATTGGGTCAACTTATTAATATAGATAAAAAATTATTAAAAAAATAATACAAAGTCGAATAAGTTGACTATGTACTATATGAAAAAAAGGTGAATTAGTTAGTGAGAGACTGAGTTGACATAGAGGATAGTGTTTTAAAAATAAGAAAGATAATTTATAAGCATATGAAAGTAAATATACAAGAAATTAGATCATTGTGTTAGTCCAATTGGAGAACATAACACAAATCTTGCACCAATGATGACTAGTGCAAGTTTTTCATTACAAAATACAATAATCAGAGATCAAGCAACAACTTGAAATTAAAATCTAACGAAGTGGTCATTCTTAAGAATTATTAAGTTATAATAAATTTTTTAATTAATGTGATATAGATTTGGCTATAAGAAGGAACTAAAAATAAATATAAGGTTAGTTTCATGTAGTTTAAGCTAAAATAGATTTGTATTGGCCTGGTATTGAGGCTTACCCCCTCATTTTACAATCCTATAGTAATAAAGGTGTTGGGTGCTTTGGAATTATATACCATTAACCACATATTTATACTTAGCTAAAAAACAAAGTTGGATTCCCTCTTGGTGATGAAATACAAGTAGGTATGCCTTGGGAAGACAAGTGTTTAAATGTGTTTTGAATGTTATTTGATTTGGTAGTGCTTGAAAAAGAGTAAAATAGTCTAACTTAAAGGGTAATTTGAAAAACCACCTAATTATACTATGTGAGTTACTCTAATCATGCAAATAATTAAAAATAAAATGTAAATTAATTACTAACAAATAGTTTTTAATTTCTTGATTAAGAATAGTACAAAGTCAATTCAGGTAACACTATATGCAAATAGTATATAATAGAGTTGAATGGGTTGGTATTATTTTGTAGAATCAAGGTCTTTAAGAATAGAGTTGAGTAGTTTGAATATGTCTCTCGAACAAAAGGAAAATTATAGAACTAAGTCAACTAGGTCAACCTAGTTAGTTGTAGGGTTGTAGTTTTAAATAATATTAACTTGTGAAAAATAAAATTGAAATAAATACTAAAATGATAGAGAGAAGAAAGAGAAGAAACTTGGTGGGATTGAAGATGGTTAAGATTACAAATTTTATGCTAAAATGCTTTAATTTATACTCTTAAATTTTGTAAACTAGGTCAACTAGTTTGACATAATTTGTAGAACCCTATATGCCAAAAAGAAAAACTAAAAAATAAGTTGACATGGTCGATGTAGTTGGTAGAACCTGACTACTAAAAAGATGGATTATAAATAGAGTCGATTGGGTTGACTTAGTTGGTAAAAATTGACTAAATAAGAATACTATGTTGAGAAGATTGATCTAGTTACCTATGTTTGATTAAGACCTACACAAATAAAATGGATTCATTTTTATATGACTGTGTGTCAAACCTATGCATAAACTATTAAAACTATATCTATAGGTTTGATACAATTCTACAAATATTAAAAAATATAATAAAATGGTAAAAAACATATCATGAAAGAAAACCTATAAGGGTTATATTCATGTTGGTTTGACCATAATGTATGCAATGGGAAATGTAACATATCTATATATCAATCCTATCTCAAAGAAAATAAATACTACTTACACTTTTGATTTTGGATACATTAGATATTTAGGATCATGAGAAATATGTATCTACTAGACCTAGACAAGGGGTCTATTACCATAATAAATTCACTAATGGGGATTCTAAAGCTTCCAATAAAGTAAAACTATGCAATAACCCTAACTAGGTCCTATGTTTTTATATTCACTAAACTAATAACAAGTAAAGTAAACTCTAATCTAGTGCTCACCAAATATTTTGGCATAATGTGGGGTTAATTAACATATAAATTAAGCATGCATATAATACATATACTCATGCCAATGTATACAAAATCCTAATACATGGGATAGAAGTACAAATGCATATCTATCTACTCTTACAAAAGAGGAACAAAGTTAGGAATACTACCTTTGAAAACAAACCCATTGATCCTCAATCTCTCCATTAGCCAAGGTTATTTTCAAGAGGTTATTTTGGTATGTAAGGATGATAAAGATAAATCAGATCTAGGCTACACAACCTATCAATGCATCAAAAAGACTTCAGTATAAGACAAGATCCGTATCTCCAAATAATGTATGAAAACCTAAGCTTGCTCCTCAAGTAGAATGGTGGATAATAAAATGTACAATATATATCTCTTCTTCTTATCTTCTCTAATAAATGATGAAAGTGGATGTGTATATATATTTGAATCTAACACTAAACTTTTCTAAATTTTTTACTGATAGAGTTAGACCAATTGATTATGTATTGTTAATTGATAAAAACAAGTATCAATTATAATATAATGTCATCCTAATCAAATTTGTATTGTTAATTGATAAAAACAAGTATCAATTAGAATATAAATTTGGCCTAGTCGACTCTAGATTTTAAACTTTCAATAAGTGTTTTAGGCTTAAGAAGGCCTAATGAGGGTAGTGAATGACTAGAGGGTGGTGTAAAAGAGGATACAAGGATTAGGTAAGTACATAGGAGAAGGTTGTGTTGATTGAAAGTGGTTATAAAAATGGTAGGAATGATACAAAGCCATAATAATCTTGTGAATCACCAATGGTCTACCCACCCCTTTCCTAGTACACCCTTTCAGGCATATACTCAGAAAGATTGAAACTCGATAGGTTCTGATAAAATAGATTGTGTTAGTAAATTGTAAAGTTAATAAAAATATTGTGTTGATAGATGACACATCTTAATTAATGATCATATATATCTCAGATATATCTGTGTAAAATATGCCAAGAGATATCATTCTTGATGCATGTATATCATATCAAATTTGTGACATAAGTCACCTCAAGAATAGTATCTATCAACATTTTTTACATAGATTTATCTAAGATATGTACGATAGTTTTAATATTACCATAAAAAGAGGAATTGAGTCATTTAGTGAAAAAGTGAATTGATGGATGGTCTACGTCTATATTAGATGATAGAATACAATAGTAACAAAATAATTAATGAAAAGGGGTCAATAATTAAAGGGTTTTATAATTTTGAAGTTATATATAAATTATATATTAATTATTATAAGTGAGCCTCAAAGACTATATTTTATAGTTGTATGACCATATTTGTATATCTTGGGAGATTGTGTGTGTGTGTGTGTGTGTGTGTGGGTATTCCATAGTGTTTGTGTGTGCATGTGTATTCATGTGTGTGTGTGTATTCCATAGTGTTTGTGTGTGAATGTGTATTACAATTAATTAAATCATCACTTGGAAGGTAATAATAAATTGAAAACCATTATCAATTAAAAAATGATAATAGGCAAGGTTGATTGTCAAATTTAGGCTTCGAGGTTTGATTATGATGAAAGTGAAATTTT
>JARHVA010001223.1:1652500-1662500 GCA_037957365.1 Torreya grandis | reverse complement strand
CTAGTATGTGATATCATCTTGTCTCGACATGTGGGTTTTTTTAAATTTCTATTACAAAACAGACTCCAATAATACCTTACAAGTGCACTATTGTTTTCTATGAATTGAAGAGTGAAATTTATGTCACCAAATTATTTGCCATACATTTGGAAGTACATTAAGGCTTTACTATGGAGTATAATTTATTAAATATGAGTGAAATATTAATATCTATTTTATAAAATCACTATTCATAATTATTAAACTAAGAATATATAAATATTAATGTTTAATTATTTAATCAAAATGTTTTTTCAGACTGCAACTATCATTATCTACTTAATATCATTGTAGATGTGACAATAGTAGTGTTGCAATGTATGTTTGGTATTTCACACTTATTTATGTGTGATTTAAGCATAAAATTTAAGTCAATGGAGCTGCAAAAATAAGGGGGATATAATATTTTATCCATAAATAAATTATATTATGTTTTGATTTAGGTGATTTTGGCTTATTTTTAAAATTCAGCCTTCCTTCTAGCACCAAATTCATATTAATTTGGCTTCACTTTGACTAGATGAGATAAAGTCAAGCAAGGATGAAGAATTGGAATTTGACCATGCAAAATGTAAATGTCAAGGTTGTAGATGGATTTGAACATGGAGGTATCTAGTTTCCTCAAGTTGATAGAGACTAAAAGCTTTTTAATGACTTTATTTATAGTTATCAGATTCGTTGAACCTTTATCTTCTCTTTAAAATTGCTTCACATCCATTACTTCCCTATACAAACTAAATAAATATACCACAATCAAAACATTAATAAATAACATACATTACTATTAGTTAGTCTATAACATCAAAATATAACACATGGAAATCATGATGGGGCCACAAAGTAATGGAGGTATCTTTTGATCTCAAGGTGGCCTCAAAAAACTTAACAAATCCCTTGAAACTTATAAATATAATTTCTCTCTATATATGTCCATTTTTTCATGCACATAATATATCAACATACCATGATCATGTATTCAAAACCAATAAAACATAATGCACAATGTTTTTAAAATTATTGAAATAGAAAAGTGAATACACATGGCTAGATTAGAACAAGATCATGAGGTCATAGAGTCAAAAAACTTCTTGGACAACATATTGACTTTAAATTAAAATTGGCCTTCATGGAAATGTTAATTTATAGATTATAGTTTAGACTAAAATTGGTTTTGTTAGTTGTGAATATATGTATTTGGAATGAGAATATGTGCAAACCTTGATTTAATAAATATGATGCGGTTGAAAATTGATTCATAATTCATAAGGGTGCATTAAGTGCAAACATTTAAAATTTAGATAAATGTACGTGCAAATAACTTTGGTTTTATAAGGGTATAATGGGAGTATTTTGTGGTAGATAAAAAGTGTTGTCCAATACTTGTATGTCATGGTGTAAATATATTTTATATTGCTACACTAATATTTGTGAAATTTACATGTCACGATGTGACTGGTTAATATGACGTAAAATTTAGACAAATATTAGATAGTACTATGACAACTATTAGGTGGTACTATGATAGTTTTTGGGTATTATATGTTCAAGACAAATTAGGATATAGTTAAAAGCTAATTTATCAGTAGTTATAATCAAATAATATAAATAGTATAATCTAATATCACAATACTTAAAAACCAATAGTAAAAATATTGAAATTCTATATCAATTAGTTAAAATATAATCATAGAAAATATTATATATCTACTTTTAATAATTAAAAAACTAGAAATTGTGATATTATTGGTCCAAATTTAATAAAATGATGGTAAATATTGATTGGGCTCAATATGTAAACCACTTAATGTATCACTTAATTTTAGACAGACAAGGGAACTAGCCTTCTTATATGACATAAGATGAAAGTATGCATGTATGCAGAAGATGATGAAAAAAAGATGATTTTTTAATCTTATGAATGGAACAATTAGAATTATAACTAAATCCTAGACTTATATATACAAATTAGAAACCTTATAATGGATGTAGAAACCCTAAGGGGTTTAAACATCTTGTTTTGATATTCTATTGATAATATTTGAGTTCACCAAAATGTTTTTTCTATTTTGGGATTAATGTGGTTTTAAACCCTTGATTAGATATAACTATTAGAACCGAATTTAGATGATAAGATTAAAATAAAGTAAAATTTTGAATGCAAAATCTTAAAACTAATTTGACAATCTCTCTTACTAAGTATATAGTTTATAATAAGAATAAATTAATTAGAAATTAAATGCTATGTGAATGTTTGAAATTATATACAAGCCACACGAAGGATGTAAAAATGGACTAAGGGATCCTCATATTAGGATTTAGACATTTGTGTGAACCTATATAGTATATTTAGCCTTAATTTGACATTGTTAGATGTTATATTCTTAGTCTGACAACTCTATCTTTGATTAATTTTCCCTTGTTATTTTGATACTAGTAGGTGTGTTTGTGTGATTTAGAGGTATGATTATGTTGCAGGACTAACAAAATAATATCTCTTTCAATTCAAACCCTATGTTCACTTAAAATTATATAATTAGTATCACAAAAGGAGAACAAAGGTGGGTTGATCTAACCCTATCCATTCCCCATTTAATTGTTGAGTGTTTCCTACATATTTAATAATCCAAAGAGGGAATTAACACTACATGTGTTTATACACTTTAAGTGAATGTGTGAAATATAGAGTATTCAATGGATGCAACTTAGAATCTATCTCTTAATACTTGGAAAATTAAAACTTTTGTTTGGCCCTTGAGTACTTTTGAATTTGCTAAGACATGGTCTTAGTGACTTATTATCAAATTATGAAGAATAAGGATGTCCTCTTAAATATGTTGAAGTGTATATGTTGTTTATTTTATAATTTCCAAACTTATAATATGATTGTAACTATTTTTTATTTATAATAGACCCTTTAGTTATTCATTATGCTACTAACATGCAAAAAATATGGGCTGACCCATAAGGACAATTTGAATTTAAATTTTTTACCATTGATTAAAAGGGATGAAATTTTAAGACTCAAGTACTATGATCATATGGTTATCTCTAAGTCTAACATTAATATCTTGGAGACAGGACATTGATATGATGAGCTAAAGATGTCTGATTAAGATAAATAATTAGTTTGACATATTTTGTAGGATTTATTGTAGGTGAATGAGAGAGACATAGGATGGTTAGGCTTGTATGAGGCATGTGGATGTAAGATAATTTATAATGATACTCACACATGTATGTTTTTAACTATAAATAGACATGGGTTAATATAATATATAGTTAAGAATATATAAATGAATAAGCACAATGGTGATAAGTAGATCTATAACATACCTAATAATTATAATCTTAGATACACAATATCTTAAATTTGTAATACTGACATATGCTAAAAATTTGAATTATAAATATTGATTGATATTTCAATTAATTATAAATAATATTACTTAGTTGGTTTAATATGAACATGCAAATCTAGGTTGAAATAGGCTTGATATAGACTGCATCCAAATTCTAGAACAATCATCAAATTTTAGAATTTTACATTTAATGCCTCATATACTTGCATTAGATTTGGAAAATTACATCAATGCTACTGTATGATTTGGATGTAGGTGTCCATTAAAAAATATTGATTGGATCTAAGTGTGACACCTAGAACTTTTTAGGTTTTCTTTCACCTTTACTCTAGTGTGTCCATATCTTACACATAGGTTGTCTCTCTTTATAAAATGATCAAACCCTAGATCTTCACCCTTGGAATTACTATTGAAAAAATGGGTTAGAGCCTATATTGTGTGAAGCTACCCCATTGAACCCTCCATTAATGAGTGTTTCATACATAACCATTACTCTAAAGAAGGCCTCAAACACATGTAGTTCTCCCCTATGTGTTGAATTTTTTGTATCAATTACATAGAGTAACCTAGATTTTAACTTGGCATGTAGGGTTCATGGAGTGATCCTTTAGTTATAAATGCCTATAGATAAGATTCACTTATGACTTATATCTAAATAATAGATCATAGGGAAGCTTTACTCACTTGAATGCTTGATTGTCTACCTTTGGCAAGTTACCTTTCAGGTTTTTAAGTCTATGATAGGAGAGGAATGAATGAGGATTTATATTATATATACATATAAATTTTATAAATATTTCAGATTATATAAAATTAGTTTGACCACATGGATATGTTTCATTTGAAAATTTTGTGACTTTATGGACCTAAACACTTAGTTTGGCACAAAACACTAATGTTGATGTATGTGTCTAGTTTGGATGCAGGTGTCTAAGAATTTAAAAATAGGTACATGTTCAAAAAATTTATGGGATGGTAATAAGTAATTTAATAGAAATTTTAGCATTGTAAAAGGCTTGGTCATCATAATAACATATGGTCAAACTAGGAGATAATAAATAGGCACATGAGATTGTGGATGTGAGCCTTTCGATAGTATGAAGGCCTTAGAGCTGAAGGGTACATGCATGAGAAGTAATTTTAAATTATACAAAATTAAGGTGTTGTATAATTCATATTTTAGTGTCTACATTTCTCCCACTTTAATATACTAATGAAATTACTAGTTTAAAAGAAAATAAATGTGTTCCTAGGTATGTATAATAGACCTTATCTTTATGTGAGTCCCACATGAGTACTTTACTTGTGACTGACCTATAACAAAGAACATGTTAAATTTTATAATTAGTGCACATAATTTGGAATTACAAGAACTTGAAATTATTTAAAGTAAAGATATCAAGGTTAGGAGTACACTTATCTATCAATGCAACCATATTGCCTTTTGGTAATTTGATTTGAAGAGATGATTTATTGTGAAGATTTAGGAATGAGATTAGGATAAATTTAAAAAACTTAACTAAAAAAATATATAAATATTGGAGTTAAATTATTCCCAACCTTAGATAAAAAGTGATTTTAGACTCGATAGTAAAAATTACTAAACCATGCAACCTAGTTATACTTATAACCTAGTGAGCATAAGTGATCCAAGTCAAATAAGAATATATATTTGGTTTGCATAGATGATTTGATAATTCCATCGTATAAAATTGGTAATATTGAGTGATATTCACCTCAACCTTTCCAAAAATGAACTTGATACTAAAATAGATTGGATCAACTATAGTCCTTTAAGGTCCTTCCTGGTGTAGACTAAAGTATATATAGTTATTTGAAATAGGAAAGTTAATTTTATTTTACAATTTAGGGTGCTCCTTTGCATGGAATATTCACCTCATATATGTAAAAATATTAAACTAGGTATAATAATAGTACGAATGTATGAAATGTTGATGTAAATGTGTATATGAATCCTATAACTATGTAATTTTAGTCAAATACATGGAATACATGTTCCCATGACATGCCCCCACTTTAATCTAAAATTGATAAACTGTATAGGTGTGGGCAACATGTTTACATAACATGCCCCCATTGTAATCTGAAAATGATTAGTACTAAATAAATGTGGAATCCATGCATTTTTGGTATGACCCCATTGAAATCTAAAATTATGAAAGTGTGAAAGCCATGCCTCTATGACATTCACCCATTGATATGCAGTAGCCCCCCCACCCTACCTCCCTCTGCCCCCCGCCGCCCCACCCCCCCTCCATTTTATGTGAGGGGAAGTAGAATATGGTAGTCACTTTACATCAAAATGATAACTATATAATATGGGTATGGATCATGTAACATATATGAGTATCATGTCTAGGTGCATATAGGAATGAGGTACATAGTATGTAATCACATCAAGTCCTAAGATGCATGATATGAATCATGCAAACATTTAGATAAGCTTTAAAAAAATCAATAACACACACAAGAGTACTCAAAAGCAAAACAAAAGATAATTTTCCCCATAATTAAAGGGACATGACTTAGTCAAATGTCCATAAATCATAAAAAGGACATATTTAAATGTCAACATATAATATGCTATGACATAATAAGATAAAATAGGCACGGGGGTTACAATCTATGGAACATATTCAAATTTTTGAATAAGCATGACAATGCATGATAAGACACTCAAAGAAGTGCATACATGGAAAGCATGGAACAAGAGAGACCAATATAAACACATGATACAAGTTCTTAGATATATGTGTTAGTAATATATTTTTAGTACATAGCATATCATGTACATTGAATAATATATAAATATGGGTAAATGAATGTTTAAGTATATAAGATCAAAACATGATAATAGAAAATGATCATAGAATGATATAACCTGAGTGTTTCTAATCTCTACTTTTCTATCATGAACCATGGAATTATGTAGTTATGTAGGTGGGATTCCTTCTCTAGGGTTTTAATCCTTTCATATAGATTAGTATATGATGTTTCTAATCTATTATCCTTAATCCTCATATCCCGTACCTCTTCTTATAATATTTTGTCATGTTTGGTTTTATTCTTCTTCTCTTAATTTACATAGACATTTCCATATAGGTTCACTTTATTTTCCTCCTAAGATTAATTAGATTTTGAAGAAGATAACTTAAGTAGGTCTTTCTATAAATCATATTTAGGGGCCTCAACATCTATTAGATCAACTACAACATAGTCATTCTTGAAAATCCTTGACTTATTTACACCTTTTCCCTCCATATCCTTCTAATAGGATTCCTTCCTCTTAGGGGGATTTTTAATTATTAATTTTTTTGGTAACTTGGCCTCATTCCTTAAGGAAGTTGAAGTAGGTTTAGTTGGTTATAAACATATAATGTATTGTATCCATAAGGCTAACCTTTGATAATGGGTGATGTATATCACATTGGTATTTAGCATCTTGGACTAACAAAAATAATAGGGCTTTATACAAGGTAGCATTAAACTTCCCTAGTTAGACATAAATGACATAATTCTATAGAGACAGTAATAAATAGAAATGAATTGTTATTGGTTTTTGGTGATGAAAATGGTTGTGGAAGGTGAAATGGTACAAAAATGCACAATTGAAACTTCACTTCACTGTCACATACTTCATTATTTATATAAATAATTTTCTCTAGGGCCCTATAAGGAATTTTATCAGGTACCCAACCTAGAATCTAGTTTCTTTCTCCTTGCCTCTAAGAAATACTTATTGGGACTAGTATTTAGATTTGGTAAATTATTGCTTACGAGCTTGTTTGTATGGTTATAAGTTTATTTTTAACATATTATATTTGGGAGTTATTTTGTTTTGTATAACAAATTGTTCACATAAATAGGTTTTTTAATAACCTACAATAGATTCTATGAGATATAGTAGTTAGTGGGATTATTGGATAATAAGATATGATATCCTATACAAATGTATTATACCAGATGTAATATTTTGTTAATGTGTAATAGAAGAGAATAATATATTTGTGTGTAAATATATTTTCTATTTGATTATCTAATCTTATTATATTTTGTATGAGATAAATCCTATGTACAGATCATCCAATACTTATTAGTGGTATCAAAGCAAGGTTTATTGCCCTAGAAGAATAAGAAAATTTACAAGACCAGTGTTTTTCCATGAATAATGATAATCTCATGAGCATTGTAAATTTATGAATTATATCTTGTGTTTTTGTTCTTATTTATAAATTACACTTCTATCATTTCATGCAGATCTGATCTCATCAATTGGTCAAAGTCGTTATGATGTATTTTTAACTTCTATCATAAGCATGTCGTCCAAACTCCATGTGCATGCATAACAATATTATTAATATTTTTATTTATTTTATTTATAAAACATGAATTTATAAATTATTTCACATACCAATATGTTCAAGAGTATTTGAAAAATATTTGATTAGATTGTGCATGATCCACATGAAGTTGCTCAAATTTCAATGTCACTTACAAATTGTGGATTTTGATTCCAACATAGAATCACTTTCAATGTATAAGTGTATTACATTAGAGATATGTTGCTTCACATGCTATGTTTCATTGAAGGATTTAGGTCTACATTCTACAATTATTTTGTATTACATTGTTCAAGTTCTATTTCAATTAATGAAAATAGTAATACAGTGATATAAATTTGTTGACCATCTAAACATAACCATGATATAAATATGTTTCCTAGATTATTAAATATTAATCTAACTTGATAAATTTCATTGGTGTTTCCTCAATGTCATTAATGTATACTAGTAAAACATTTGTTTTAGATAAAGTTTCAATGTGAATGGTATATTATTACTCTGGGAGTACATATCTTCTTGGCTTGCATGAAATTATTTTTGAATGTCACCAAGTCAAAGATTGGAAAGATAAAAGAAATTTTCAATTTTGTTAAGATGATTTACATTCATATTCCTTCCTACATATCTATCATTGTGAATTTTTATAGTTTTTCAATGTATCCTTATCATACATGTGCAGCTCTATGAAGTACTCTGATGCCCCTGTGCATATTATTTTGGCTACAGACTGCCACGACATATTATGATACCCAAGTAAAGGAATTTATAGTTTGATTATATTTTCTTGGAACTACCAAAAATTAGGTATTTAAATACTATTAATTTTTTGAATTCATTCTGATTTGGTTTTGTTTAAGTCTAAATAGTCATAGGTTTCACAAATTTGAAAATGCCAAAAAGAGTCTCAAATTTGTATGAGTAATTATAGAGGTTTTATGTTTGAAATATATTTTATTGACAAATATTTTATTTAAAATCCAAAAGATTCAAAATAAAATGTCTTCTTAGTGTGTTGAAATTAAAGAAAAAATATCAAAAAGTGTCATAGTTTTTTGGTTCATTGTCAAAAATACATTTATGCCATTTGGTTGTCAAATTCAAAATCTTTAGTGTAATGGATGCAATATCTATTTTGCATGACTAAAATTTTTGGGGGGGAGTCTTGTCATTGAAAATCACAAGCAAAGTCTAAGTTTCAAATATTCATCAACTGAGTAAGCAAATTCTTATGAAAGAGATTAAAGGCATTGGAGGAAGGAGGTCATTCAAACCTATCATTAGGCACTAGTGATGGGGTGACTTCTACTTTAGCAGAATGTGATTTACTATGTGGTGTGGATTTTAGGATTTAAACTTTTTAGTGCTGTATGGTGTGAAAATAAGAACAAATGTCTATTCTTGTTCACTTATGAGTATTCCCTATGTAACCCCTTTTGTAAAAACATTATATAATGTTAATCAAAATGTATTGTAGTAATCATGATGCTTGTAAATGTTTGGTGGTGATCCTATGCAAAAACATTGAAGGTTATGTAGATGGTTCCTATATGTGTTCCCACACTGAGTAGGTTAGATGTGTTCCATACAAATAATAATCGATAAGTATATGGTTCTTGTACAGGCTCCTAGATTAGTTTGCTCAGATATGTTCTAGAGAGTGCATGGTTGATAATAATTTGATGTATTCCTTTTTCTACATTCAATTTGATTTTTAAATAAAATCATTAGCACATAGAGGTGGCACACTACAATAGGAGAATGGGATATGTTTTACCATGCAATCACTAAGCGGGGAATTTTGGGATTAGTATTTACATTTGGTAAATTAGTAATTAATAGTTTGTTAGTAAGGTTACAATTTTTTTTAATGTATTACATTTTGGATTGATATTATTGTCTAACAATAATAGTTCATGTAAATAGGTTTGTGGATAACGTATGAGAGATTGTAAAAGATTTAGTAGTTAGTGGGATTGCTAGATAATAGGATAAGCTAAGCTATATAAATCTATTATTTTGGATGTAATATTTGGTCACTATGTAATAGAAGAGAGTAATATATTTGTGTGTAAAAATATTATCGATCTAAGTATTGTATTCATATTAGTTTGTATGATATAAATGTTGTGTTTGGCTCATCTAATACTAATTAATACTTTCATATATTCATCCTTGGATATTTTTGATTTATATACTATTGTTCCCTTCATGGCTATACATGTTTCCCTTTCATAATTC
>JARHVA010001223.1:1645000-1647500 GCA_037957365.1 Torreya grandis | reverse complement strand
GCCCTTTTACATACCTTCCATTTTATTACATTGTTTTCATACTTCTCAATGCGATTTAGTATGATTTTACTTGTTTTAATTTGGTGCAAAAATCTTTCACTTTGGTTTAAAAATAAATTCTTTTTTTACCATATTGTTTAAAAAAGATATATAATCCTACGGTAACCATTGATGCCTGCATTGAGTAAAAATATATTCAATTCTAACATTTATGTCTGAGATTATAATAATGTCATCTAACACCTAATTATTGTCATCTAGGACCTATTTGTAGTTGCCAAACTATAAGTTTAATGTATTTGAGGAGCGAATACCATTAGGGCATGTGCGCACACGCACGCACACACACACACACACACACACACACACACACACACACACACACACACACACACACACACACACACACACACACACACACACACACACACACACACACACACACACACACACACACACACACACACACACACACAAGATTGTCCATTTAATCTATGGGTCTAGAGTAAGGGGATGTGTTGGAAGTAGTGGCTGAGCCACATCTACTCTAGCCCACCATCTATCCTCACCAACCTGTCAACCACCATGAAAGACCTCAACACCTACCATCACTAGTTTTCAACCAACCTCCAACATTTAATTCAAGATCCTTTTTTTATTTTAGTGGCTATAAAATCCTATGGTAATCATGGACATATGCATTGATTAAAATATATTTAATTCCAACATTTATGTCCAAGCTTATAACAATGTCTGATAAAAATTTTACACATGGAAGAAGTCATCAAAATATCTATGGATAAATCAATTGTGCCTAGCATGTTTTACAATCATGGGAAATGTGACTACACATTCAACTATCGATCTTCCTACCTCATTAATGGTGGCCGGGTCATTCTACTACAATCTTGATTCCCTATTTATCTATCAAATTTTCTCTACTCACCTCCTTTTCTCCTTAGGGTGGAATACAATCTTCTTTTTACTATTTCATTCTCACTTGGGGAGGTTGTGGGTGACTGGTTCCTTCTCTAGTAGAGTTTTCTTCCTTAGTGTATTAAGATCTTTTCTCTACTTTGAACTCTTGAAAATGATAGTATCATTCCTTCCTTTACCATCTACCCTTTTATACATTATTCTCAACTAACACATTGATGGATTATAAAGTTTAGATTCTTGAAAAATTTTAAACCCATGAAATCCACTAAAATCCACCACCAACTATTCATTTATTTTAGATTTGTATTCTTCCACCATCATTGAATTAACTTTGATACTAGTTTCTTTGATGAAGTGATAGGTGATTCAAATGATCAATTCTCACCAACTATTAGGTGGGTGCCAACTATCACGATGTTTATTTTATTTTATTTGTTCATCTTGGCATGACATTCCCCATCCTTATGGTTACTTCGGTGAAACACTTCACATACATGTGATTTAGCCTCCTATGTTCCATCTTCTCTTAGTGTTGTGCTTCCTTTCAAGCACACCTCTCTTTCTTGGTTAATTTATTTGTGCTTTCATGCCTCTTGCTTTGGCCTTCCCTACCCCATACAAATCCTTATGATAGTCCTATAATGCCTCAGTGTTTCCTCTAGGTCTCTTATGCATGAACACCTTATGCAAATTTCCTCATCAATTCATACTTACAATTTTATAAACCTAACATACTTCACACGTGCCAGAGACTTAGGTTTATGGCCTTAAGTGCTTAAAAAATGATAATAATTAGGTGTTAGATGACATTATTATAATCTCAGAGATAAATGTTAGAATTGAATATATTTTTATCAATGCATGCATCAATGGTTACCGTAGTATTATATATCTTTTTTAAACAATATGGTAAAAACAGAATTCATTTTAAACCAAAGTGAAAGATTTTTGCACCAAATTAAAACAAGTAAAATCATACATTGTTTATTACATTGTTTTCATACTTCACAATGCGATTTAGTATGATTTTACTTGTTTTAATTTGGTGCAAAAATCTTTCACTTTGGTTTAAAAATAAATTCTTTTTTATCATTTTTTAAGCACTTAAGGCCATAAGCCTAAGTCTCTGACACGTGTGAAGTATGTTAGGTTTATAAAATTGTAAGTATGAATTGATGAGGAAATTTGCATAAGGTGTTCATGCATAAGAGACCTAGAGGAAACACTGAGTCATTAGAGGACTAGCATAAGGATTTGTATGGGGTAGGGAAGGCCAAAGCAAGAGGCATGAAAGCACAAATAAATTAACCAAGAAAGAGAGGTGTGCTTGAAAGGAAGCACAACACTAAGAGAAGATGGAACATAGGAGGCTAAATCACATGTATGTGAAGTGTTTCACCGAAGTAACCATAAGGATGGGGAATGTCATGCCAAGATGAAAAAATAAAATAAAATAAACATCATGATAGTTGGCACCCACCTAATAGTTGGTGAGAATTGATCATTTGAATCACCTATCACTTCATCAAATAAACTAGTATCAAAGTTAATTCAATGATGG
>JARHVA010001223.1:1635000-1640000 GCA_037957365.1 Torreya grandis | reverse complement strand
CATGGTTTTCAAAGTTTGCATTATATTTATTAAAATTTTGATTAATATGCAACACAGAAGAACATGATTTTGATCAATGTGTGACAATAAATTGAATGAGCCCAACATAAAAATTATATTAATTATATTTAATCACATATAACATACCATATATGAGATATGTAAATAATTTTTAGGAACATATATTAAATTTATAAATTAGGTCAACTATAATATTTTGACATTACTTTCCATCTATGCAAGGTTCAACGATTTTATGTTTTAATGAATGATTGGTAATTACTTCATATAAAGGCACTCATTTACATTATCCTTTGGATGAATTTATCACTCTTTTAGTAAATTTTCATTTTGTATCATGTTTGTTTCTTCTTGGTGTTTATGCAAGAGATGTTAGTTTACTTGTTCACTTTCCTTGGACTTGTTGCCATTTGTATGTTCTTAATATTTTCCAATAACAAAATGGATATGAATATTTGAATGATTTAACTTATTATTTACAATATATCCCAATCCTTGATGGTTATCTTGATCAGATGTGGAAATGGGATGAGTGATTCCTTGAGATTATTTTCCATCCTTGATCATTAAAACCAAAGTGTTACAAATATTGCTTTTCAAAACCATTTTGTTTTGGAAGCTAAGTATCATTATTTAGAGGTAAATTTGTATCCTTTTCTTGGTTTAAATTTACTTTGGGAATATTTTGTTACTCTAGGTTTAGAATTTTCAACTCTTTTTGCTTTGAGTTTTTATTTGGTAACCACATTTTTTGTTTTGGTACTTATTCTTTAACAAAAATTCCCATAATGTGAGTTGTTTGCTTGATTGGTGTATCAATGATATGATCACTAGTATCTTTGCAACTTTTTATTTTTTAATTTAATATAGAATGATAATTTGTATTATACCCATGCATTTTATGATATGTACAATAGTTTTTGGATCTCCTTATATGATGTGAAGGAAGTAATTTGATTACATTATGACAAAGCATTTCTCCTAGGATTTCACTTGGTATCTTAATAACCTTTGTTATAATATTTGAATAGCCTATTTTAGATGTAATTGGTTGTCAATTTTCATTTATATTGAAACCTTGTTTAGCACAACATAGGTAGATGAGGTTTCAAACAAATGATTGAAAATTGCATGTGTTATATTATGTAGGTATGTCATATGATTTTACAATGATGTGACATAAGAACATAATTTTTAAAAAAAAGTATTATATTAACTTGCTTATAATAGTGATATGATCTTTGAGTATTTCATAATTAAAAGCCCTAGGTATCTTGATTGAATATGCATATATACACCATATACCTTACCCCTTGAATGAGTGGCAACATAGACCTAGTTGGTGGGATGGTATCTATCACCGTCCTTAGGGTTGGAAGGAAGAGACTCAATATTATAAAAATAGTATTTATAAAGATAATTTTGAGTTTTATCTTGATTAGGATCATTCTATGATTTGGTTGTTTTGAAATTTCTAACAATGTAGACAAGATAACAAGCAATGAAAATAATGAGATATTAGAAATAAAAGTTCTCAAAAAATGTATCCATATTGTGCATATTTTTAGGAAAATAAATTATGATTTTAATATTTTGGAACATTTTAAATTTGTAATCAAAATTTTAAAAATTAGTAAACTAGGGAACCCTAGGTCAACTAGGGTTTGGAGACCAAAAGGTTAGGGTCACCATAATGTGCCAAATAAAAGGAAAGAAATATAAAATGATTGGATGAAAATAGTTCAAAATTTGAAATAGGTTTTTTAAATTAAATATGAAATGAGAGAAACCTAGATAAAGAAATAAGGAAATCAAAGTGCAATGTCAAAATGTAGGTATAAATTTACTAAAAATAGTAAATTGCCAAATTTGAAAATTTATTACCATATTTTGGTAAAAAAAAGAAGTTTATATTTATAAAAATTCTATTATGAAAAACCTTTAATGAATTTAAAAATTGATCTATTATGAATTAGAAATAGGCCAAATAATGAGGAATTCTTTAGAAGTAAAAACCTAGAATATTCTCAAAAAAGGATCAAATATTTAAATAAAACCAAAATTCATTTTATATGTTAGAGAGAGGTTTTTTTATATAATATTATTTTTGACAAAATGTAGAAATTAATTAGAAAATAAGTACATGATTTTCCTTGTTTTTCAATATCTACTAAAAGGAGTAAACTATACAAATTTAAATATCTGTATTCAATGTAGGCAAACAAAAAGAGGTTTTTGAGTATACCAACCTATATATAAAATAAATATGAGGAATTTTAAAATTAATATATTTGGAGGATAAAATGTGTCAATAAAGGAGTATGAAACTTGTGAGTGTATGAATAAGAATCTTGTCAAGAAGATGAGGGTAAAGCCCTAGGGTAGAGTTTTAGATCTCCAAATCAATAGAAACGAGTTAAAACCCTAGGATTTTGAAAATGATATATTCGTATAAGTTTACAAAGGATTACTGAGATATCAATTTAACCAAATATTTAACTCTAAATTTATACGTACAAGGTTACCTATGGGTTTAATAATATAGAAATGAATAACCTCAAGGTTAAAAAATTGATATATAGTAGGCTAATTATTTTAAAAACTTGGATAAAAAATATTCCTAATGTATAATATTGAGATATAATAAAAATATAAATGAAAATTATTGATTAATATTATAATGAATTGAAAACATGATTACTTAGTTGGTTTATTATGCATACATAGATCAAGGCTAAAACAAGTTAGGAGTGAACTAGATCAGATCTAAAATGGTTGTTAGATTATATAATTTTTCTCTATGTGGCCCTAAACACTTACATTGTATCTAAATGGTTACATTAATGTTTTTGTTTGAGTTGGACACATGTGTCTGCTATGAAATAATGACTAGATACAGTTGTGTCTACATAGAGCCTTTTGGGTTTTATGTCTCTTCTATTATAGTGTGTTCATATTACTTACACAAAGTATCACTCTTTATCAAATGATCAAACCCTATCTTTCTCACCCTTAGAGTGATGATGTAAAAATTGGGTTAGTGGGCGCATGGTGTCAAACTATCCCAAGGACCCCTTTGTCCATAGATGTTTCTTTCATAACCAATACTATCAATAGGAGGACCTCAAAATTATGTAGGTATCCCCTATTTGTTGTGTTGTGTTTGCATAAGGATGCAATGTGTGATAAGAAAGTACATAAAGTGATATACCTTGTAACATAGAAAATGTGGGTCATGAGATGCTCCTTTAGTCTTTAAAACCTATGGAAATAATCATCTTATGATTGATATGGATATAAGGATGGATATGGTAGGTTTGATGACTTGAATAATTGATTGAGATATTTTGAAAAGTTTTCAAGTGTGATTTGTATGTGATATATAGGTGAGGTCTGATTGATGGTTGATCTTATACATGTACTAGTCCATTTTAAAAATATCTCACACTAAATCACTTAGGCTGACCTTTAAAATATGTTCCATTTGAAATTTGGGTGACTATTGGGCATTGGATAGTTAGTTTGAAAAGGGATACTAGTATTGATGCATGGATTTGGGTGGGATAAAAGTGTTAAGGATGATGCCAAACATGTACATGTCCAAAACTTGTAGAGAATGATAATTATTAGGTTTATAACATTTTACATGATATATAAGGATTGGTCATCATAATAAAAATTGTTAGACTAAGAGATAATAAATTTGGAACAAAGATATATTGAATTTTATCCTTTCAACAATGCAAATGTCATAGAGCTAAATGGTACAACAATGATTGATATTTTTCAAGTATATAAGATCGAGGTGCTATATATTTAGACTTTGTGTCTATAATATTATTCTTTCCTAATTTATTCCTTGATTTTTGAGGGATAAATTATCCTTTACCTTTAGCAAAAACTGATAAACATATTTAATATATCCTTATATAATCATACCAAATTCATTTTGAATTTCCAAGAACAATAAACATACATATCTAGAGATATCCTCAACATCATATTAAACATGGCCCATTCTAATTGTAAGTCTATAATAATCTTTGGTGTATTCTTTGACACTCCTTTCCCTTCATTAAAAAATTTGGAGTTTTTAAGCAAAATCATATTATAATTCACATGAATAAATTTAGCTTTTAGATTGGCAAAAAAATTGGTCCATGCCTTAATATTTTATTTACCTTTATATACTCTCCCATCTTTTATATGTTCCCACTCTAAGGATGCATGACCTTTCAATTATGCACCATGAAACTTAACTTGTTTGTATCTTCCATACTTTCATACTCAAATAATTCCTTAACTTAGTGATCCATGTAATTAACTCTTTAGTATTCAAGATTTTTAAATAACTTACATGGTCTAAATTTAGTTTACTTGTAATTATTATGAGAATATATATTTAGGTTTAACCTCTTATTTTTAATATTTAGTTTCAAATGATTCTTCTACAACCTCAATATCACTTTCATTATTTAGTTATTCAACTCCATGATGGTGTTTGGTTTCAACAACATCCATTCTAGCTTGCTTTTGGCTCATCATTTCTACCAAATCTGCTAGTGTAAGTGATCTAACCACACAATATCTTCTACCACTTAAGAATCCTTTATGTTCTATATATATATATATATATATATATATATATATATATATATATATATATATATATATATATATATATACGCCAATTGATGATATTAGATCAAAAAATTTACTTCCACTTTTTCCAAACAATCTTGGAAGATTTTTTTACCAACACTCACAAATATGTAAAGTAACAGTCAATAACAAAGACTACAACCTTGATCTAGTAACAAATTATTGTGGTTAGGGGTGTTAACTAAGATATGCATTATATCATGTAAACATCATAATATTCAAGTATAAATTATAATGAAGTGAAATAATAATAATTTATATTTATATTATATTTAAATCAAAGGAAGTACAATAGGCAAAATGATTAGAATGAAGCC
>JARHVA010001223.1:1612500-1632500 GCA_037957365.1 Torreya grandis | reverse complement strand
GGTATAAAAACATAAATTGTAAAATTTTAAGTCTAGTTTTCAAAAACCTATTTTGTTTAAAAAATGGTTAAGTATAAATAGATTAAACATCTAAAATTTGAAGAGGACCTCCTATTTTTTAAGAATAATTGAATTGTACCATTCAATGTGACCCACCATTTTTGAGCATAGCTAAATATTATTAGAAACCCTTTGGTGAATTTATAGATTAGATCTTTTGGTGTGTTAATTTTTTTATTTTTTTAAATATTTTATTGATGAATATTTTTTTTATTAATTTTTCAATTTAATATATCCTAAAAACTGATAAAAAAATGGATAGCCATCCATACGACCCACCCTAACTTCCTCAAAAAAACAAAAATTGGTTTTTTTTAATGTGTGTATAATTAGGCCTATTTTATTACCATAAAATTTGTTTTCTAGTTTGATAAATGAAAACCAAATTATATATCCATGAATAGGCATGTATGGGTGAGGCATCTAGTGGCCTAAAAAAGGTGTTAGAAATAAATATAGGTTGAACCTTTAAAATATCCCAAAAATTATAAAAATCATACATTTAGAAAGAGGACAATGTTTTTGTCCTAACGTTAATAATTTTTTGAATTTTTATGTTGAAATCCATAGCTTATTTAGTGATTAAAGTTTAAATTTGTTAGTTTTTCTTAAAACTCTTGATCTTGGCTATAGATGCATAGTCCTCAGCCATAGTCTTGGAAATCTAAGCCATTTCCAAGACTAAAAGGGTAGTTTTAAATTTTAATTTAAATAATGCCTATTCATTATGAAACGTGTATGCATTCCATAATGTGTACGCATTATATAACACAATATACAATGTGTACACGTTATATAACATGTATGCATTTATTAGACATAAAATGAGAAATAAAATCATGTTTGTTATGGGGGAAAGGTCCCATTAGACATGCATCCTTATAGGGGAAATGTCAAATTTCATGTTTCTTATAGGGGAAAGTTCCCATTATCTCTGGACAGTGAATTAAGGTGCCATAACATCACACTAGACTTCAAAAAATTTACCCATTTTAATATGTTGTCTTAACTACTTATAAATAAGGTTTCAAGGTCTAAAACATTATACATTTGATAATATAATTTATTTCATTACAAGAGGTCATCAAATTCATTTTTTAAACCTATGATCAAAACTTAACCTTTAGTGTACCAATCATTGTGCATTAGAGTATCAATACTTGACTCTTACTTGTCAAGATGTGATTAGTTACATTTAAATTTATAGAATAAATGTTAAACAAGTATTAGATAGTACATGTTCAGCTTTTGGTCTACTTTAATACATAAATATATACACCAATATGTTTCATCAATAGAACACATGTTAACAAAAGCCTTGTTTGACAATTGAAACATGCACAGCTATTGGGATCTTTCCCCTAGTAGGTCAAGGATATAGCTTACCACCTTACTTTCCTAAAATCCTACATTCCCTTTAATTTTGTGTTTCTTATTGATATTATCCTACTTGCATAAAATCCTATCTTACCCTTTTATTTTTTCTTTTATATATTTAACCAAATCCCTTTATTTATAAATTTTGAACTAATTTTTTTAAGTGGAAAACTCGTTAAGTTGGACTATGTAGTATAGATAATCTTGTGTAAGTAGAAATTAGAATTGAGCCCTTGGTGTAATAGTGCATCTCTTTGATATCTATTTCAATAATGTTATCTAATGGATCCTAATACCTATGAATCATGCCTTGGATTATCCAAAAAAAATTCATAAATTGTGTTGAATAAAGTCACTTAAGTTTCCTCTAAGGCCACTTAGTGCATCTAATTCAATAGGTGCATTTTGAGGTCCCAATTTTATGTCTAACAAGATTCATATATTTTTATAATTATTCACTTGATTCCCCTAATGTATTTAAATTTTTTCTAAAATTAAGATATCTTGTGAAAATATGGTTAATCCTCCATTTTGTGCACATCCTTCATCTACCCCTCCATCACACATGATAACCATCAACCACTCCATATATTCCCATGTCATCTAAAGAGTGTGTCTTTGACATGAGACTAGTCCTAGGTGCACTATGGATGAAATAATTACAAGCTCAAAAATAAGCTAGACAATGCTTGATGTTTATCAATACCATAGAGTTTTATACCTTACTATGTAATTGGAATGGTAA
Organism: Torreya grandis; assembly: GCA_037957365.1. NCBI lineage: Eukaryota > Viridiplantae > Streptophyta > Pinopsida > Cupressales > Taxaceae > Torreya > Torreya grandis. The sequence continues at coordinate 1,630,318 of JARHVA010001223.1, read as the reverse complement.
GATATGAAAGTAGGATGATGGACCTACAATGTATTTACATGTTAAATTATTAAATATTTTGGTAAAGTTGGGTATGCATTTTTTTTTAATATAAGATGTGGTTTTCAGCTCAATAAACTTTAAATGGTCACATGTATCCATTAGTGATGATGTGGTAGTTTATTAAGATGCTATACTAAGATGGTGTGCTTAGTGATGGATGTATAACTTAGAAAATATCTATTCACACTAGGGGTTTTTTTAAAAATCATTAAGGGATGGCGTAGACATAACATTGACCAAGTATGACATATGTATAAGTTATCATAGCTCAAACTCTATTGAACTTATTAAAGATACATTAAACCTGTGAACCAATGTCCCCTAAATTTGAGACTTGATTCCACTCAAGGATGGTGTTCAGTAGAGAGATCCAATAATTATTCATGTGGATGATGAACTGCTCACCTCATATAGTTGATCAAAATTGAATACCAGTGTGTACCCCCTCACTAAAGGTTTCAAGAATATATATATATATATATATATATATATATATATATATATTCAACATCTTGTTCATATTTCATTGTAATGAGCTTAAACCTTATGATGTGGATTGCAATAAAGTAGTTTATGTCTTGGAAATCTTGTTCTAGCTTGGGATTTGAGGTTGAGGCTCATCTATTTTTGAATTATGTTCTCTTTTATATGTATGACTTAATATGAATGTAAGTTTTGGTATCTCTAGAGGTAATTCAAGGTAGAGGGATATAAATAATTTATATATGTATACATGTAGAAAATGTATAACATTTAGTGTTTTCTCAAAATTTAGATGGAACTTTAAATAGATCTACATAATAATTTTCATACATTAATGGAAAGTCAAAGGCTCACACCACATATGTGAATTATTTACTAGACATGAGTTGATTGGATAGATGTCAATATTTAAACATTATTGGCTTCTATGTATGTATGTTGAATTGATGAATAAGCCTTAGTTAGATTGGTTGGCTCAATGATGGAACATGTCTAAGTATCAAAGATGTGCATAAATAACAACTCTAACACTTCTCTATGTGTACTAAACCTACACATGTATGTGTAAATATTTGATTGGATTGGGCATCCTAAGGGTATGACAAATCTGATGCTTCTAAGACAAGTGATAGTTAGATCTCTAACACAAATATATGTGTGTACAAGATACACATGTGCATACATATCTAATTAGATCGAGCCTCACAAGTATCTGATATCTAGCTCTTTAAAGCTTCTAAGACCTGATACCTCTAATAGTGTTAACACTTTCAAGCATATACAAGGTACACATGGTGATATGAAATTGAATTTGGCCTCCTAAGGCATTGTTAACTCTAAAAATTCCTGGACTTGATGCATCTATAGTAGATTTAACACAATTTTGGGTATATAAGGTACACATGTGGCACAACAAGGTTCAATTATAGTGGCAATTCAATTGAGGAGGTATGGGAGACCAATTTTAACCCCTTTTTGGCATAACTATAAGATCATGATATATATGATATGGGTCAAAATTAAGTATGATTCTATCTATCATGAATTGAACCAATTAGTTTTTTGGTTCAATTAGGGATGTGATTTGGGCAAAGTTGAGCCCCTAAACCAAATTTATGGCCCAATCAATTGTATAATCAAGATGCAATATGTATGACTTAGATGACCCTAATTTAATTATAAATGCATATTTGAACACAAATGTGGCCAATTTCAATCCATCGAACCTAAATTAGAGTCTACAATGTGATTGAAAGGGATAAATTAGGTCACATTTTGTGACATGTTGATCATAAACCCTAATTTTATCACTTGAACATATATGTAGTTCCCTTAAACCCTAATTTTATGACATATACACATGTATAAACCTATTACACTAAACCCTTAACCCTAAATCCTAATTTTATAACAAACATAACCCCTAAGTTGTTTGATTTCATCACAAATGCATAAATTCATGAATGTAATTAGTGCTAATTTGTGAATCTATCAGTCACCTAGTTTTATAAGGACCTATGATGGGATTTTGTGCAAAATTAGCTCATTTTGTATTACATATTGACCCTTATTACATCATTCATTAGTCTTATTGCTTCATAGTCTTATCAAGAGTCTTATTACATCATGTATTGGATATTTATGCATCATATTATGGATTTATGCATCATATTGAGTTTTTTTGCATCATATGATACCCTAATTACATCATATTCAGCCTTATTGCATCATATGATAGCCTAAATGCATCATATTAGAGATTTATTGCATATGATAGTCTTATTGTATTGCATGATAGTCTTATTACATCATAGGATAGTCGTATTACATTGTATGATAGTCTTATTGCATCACATTAAGCCTTATTGCATGATGTGATAGCATTATTGAAACATCTGATAGTCTTATTACATCATATTAGGGATTTATGCATCATATTATAGTTTTATCGAGTGTTATTGCATCATATTTTAGTATTATAATGGAAAAATTACTTGAATATGAGCCTTTTTGCTTGTTTGTATAGTATATGCCTATACTTCAAGGAATACATACACATTCTTTGAAACAAAAAAAAAAAATCTATTTTCAACATCTATTTTAATCCCTAATCGAGATTGCTATCCCCACAGACATTCTCTGCATACACTACATATTTTCTTGGTTGTAGTTTTTTTTGGAACCCAATTTTGAATTAATTTCTTCATTGCTTTTGTCAAAATGGGCTTTGAATCATGTTTAGGGAGGAGAAAGAAGTTAAAGAAAAAAAAACATCAGAGTAATTAGAATAGTTGATAGGAAAAACAAGGTACGAATGTAAGTAATTCATTTCAGACAAGGTACAAACACTAACCTTGATAAGTCAAATGCCTTAGATAATGAGGTAATTGACAATAATCAATTAAATAATGATGAAATTTATAATAATGAATTGAATCATGATGAAATTCATAATAATGAATTTAATTATGATGAAATTGAGAATATAAAATTAGATAATGTTGAAAATTCACATTCAAAGTTTAAAGTTTTTGATTATGTTGATGAAGAGCCTATGCATGATACTTTACCCATAAACAATGAAGAAATTTTAATGGACTCAAATAATGATGAAATTAATAATAAATAAAATTTCATGGAAACATATAATGAATAAACAAACACATTTGATAAAATTTCATGAAAACATATAGTGATTTTGAAACACCCTCTAAATAGATTCCACCAGTAACAACATCTCTGAGAATTGTGCATAGAAAAGATAAGTACTTAATTGAAGATGATGAAAATATTTTGAAATCAATGCATAAAAAAAGGTCTAACCGCCATTCAAGAAGATTGGATCAAGAAATTTTGGATAATTTCTTTCATAAATTGGAGTATGATAGTCAAAAATGTCAATTATTTGTTTCATTGATGAAATTACTTAAGATGAGACCTATAATGTATGAACTAGGACTAAGAACATCTAACATGGATAATGAAAATGATGAAAATGAAGAAATTATTGAAAATTTACATGATGTGTATCATATTATAAGACTGAAATCATACAAAAAAGATTGTAATGCTATCTAACATATAATGAAAACTTATGTCGTAAGTGATAAACAGGGAAAAAATGATTGATTTCAAAAACAAGTCAAAAAATTGATATAAATAGAAAAACATTAATGAAATTAATGGCAAGATGTGAAGGAATTAATGAAACCAATATGAAAGAGCTCTAGTCATTCCATGAAAGGACAAAGCTATATCTGATGCTTTGAAAGAGTTACTTGCACAATTTTGAAAAGATAATACAAGAGTTTTGCCCAATGTAAGAGATGTAGTGAAAATAAGAGTTGGTTCTCATAATCATGAACCGCATCCGAAACATTTCTTGGCTATGACCTAAACACAATTATACTCTAAGTTTTTAGAAAGACATCCATAAATTACTATTAGTCAAAGACATTTTTAAATTTCCAAACCTTTTTATGTAAAAATAAATCACACATGCACCACTTCTTGTTGTAGGCAACATTTTGAATTTTCAATGCACTGTGATGTTTTTTGCCATATTCATTGTAATTTGTATACTACTAACATTTTTTAGGAGTGTGGCATAGAAGTTCCACCAAAATTAGCCTGGAAATTTATTTCAAATCTTTTTTTAGAAAGATCAGATGGATAGTTTTTTAATAAGAAAGCATGTTTAGATAGAAATTGCAACATTTATGATGGATTGCCAGAATTAAAAAAATGTATCCATGAGGATTGTACAAGTGAAATTGGATAAGAATTAGTTTGTTTGAGCAAATACAAATTTGTGACTTATCAAGTAAAAGATGGCAATGAATATAAAAGGTGTGAGCTTGTTACGAAAGATATACTTGTTTCAGGTTTTATGGTCGAATTCATGGAGAAAATTACTTATGAGTATGCAAGGCACACACATAGGGATAAATGGTTGGATTAACATTTCAAGATAAGAAAGGCCACATTCCCACTTGATTCTATTGTTTCAATAGTTGACTTTTTAGAAAATTACACATTCAAACCACAAATGGAAGTTCAATCGTAGTATTACAACTCAACACAAATTATCATATTCATGTATATAGAATTCATGCATGCACCTGATAGTACATAGGAAGATCAAAAAATATTAAGGAAGTACCATTTATATATCAGTGATGATTGATCACATTGTATAGAGTATGTAAAATGCTGTTTTGATAAGTTCTATGGATAGTTGACTTAGAGGAACATTAATTTCAAACAGCATTACATTTGATCATATAATTGCACAATGTAATTTATGAATGCACAAATGTTTTATTGGTTGAGTAGGATGAATGTCACCACTGGTGTAGAACATATTTTGAGTTTCACTAAGGTTGGCCATGGAAAAGGGGAGCATGATGGTGCTAGAGCATCTATAAAAAGAGCCATTGTAAGGGAGGAGTTAAAATATGATAATGTTGCTAATCTGATTGATACAAAAAATGTGGTTGATTGGTGTAATGAGAACATATGTCATGGTGCATAAAAAAATTCTACTATTCATAGACATTTTTGGTTAGTAGAGGAAAAATACTTGGCAAACTATGAGGATTGTATGACTCTAATAGGTTTAAGTGAGCTCCACTCATTTTGTAGTTCAAATACAAGTTCTTGGACTATTCATACATGACATTTGACACTTTTCTTATTCTGGATACATGGACTTTGTTTGGAATAAGTGAGTCATGAGATTGGGTAGATGGATGGAGTTCTAAACCTCGAATTCCAATCAACACATATCAAGTTCCACTAGCATTATAACTTATTGGCGTGACATCCTCGCATGACTTTGACCATGTATTTGATCTGGTACAGCTAGGTAGAAGATTAATCTTTATGGACTATTTATTCTCACAATATATCTTCATAATGTCATAAAAAATTATTTTTTATGATGGACATGTTTTTACAGTTATTTCTGATAAGGACAATGAAGAGGGAGTAGATTGCTACTTACGTTGGTGTGTAGATGGAAAGAAAAAATTGACTTCTTGGGTTGTAGATGGAGAAAACAGTGATTATCCCACTAGGTCTATGGTAGTCACGGGAACTTGGATTTGATGATATCCTATAAAAAAATTGAAATTTATGGTTGTTTGAAGACTTTGAAACTCATAGGATGATTCCACACTATTCAAATTTGTTTCTTTCAATGAATATTCAATTCCAAAAATATCATGGGAGGCCAAAAAACAAGAATCTATGGAAAGTTCGTGAGTCAGACCATGAGTCTATTCCTGATACTATCAAGATTAGAGTAGATATAAGTGGTTCATTGGATTGAAATGTGCAAGTATGTTGACTTGTAAAATGTAGATGTAATCAATTTTACCAAATGTTTTTGATTTTGTAGGTAGTACATGCATAAATTTCATCTTTAATTACTTATTAACATTTTTTTTAGGTTAGTGGTGTTAAATCAGATTCTACCTTCACTTCATTGGCATTGTTACTAAATAATTTCATATTATTAAATATTAGAAAAGATTAGTAAAAATACATGACTTTTTTGCACTCCTGAACATTTTCTCATGACAAGTTTATTTCTCCTTATAGCCTTCCAAACACATTTGTTGTTAATGTTTATGTGCTCCATAATAGTAGTGAAAATTCACATACGAGTGGAAGCAGGTGCCAATATTCTTGTAACATGTGTAATTTACCTATATAGACGTTCTCAAAGTGGTGGATTTGCACCAGCCAGTCCTAGAGGCAAAGTTGCTAGTTGGAGGTCATGAAGTTGTCTCTTCACTACCAAAAAATTACATTTAAGACCTTTTATTGCAACTTCTGGCACATATTGCTCATTAGAGGTGACCTAGAATAGTTTTAGGGTATAATTAGAGGACTTTCCTAAGCATACAAGGGATCTTACGTTTCCTCCATATGACTTATAGTTTTTGTTTTATACATGCCTGAAGTTAGGCTAAAAATCAGCCTCTTTCTTGTATTGGGAAGGTTTTCTTGAGCCTAAAATTGATGTTGGGTTTGTCATTTGGGCCAGATGTGAGGCCAAGAATGTGTTCATATATGTTAATCTCCCATTAAAATGTGTGGGTAGTGCTAGTTTTCAGCCAACAATCATCAAAACTTTAGTTCTCAGACCGTAGCTTCAGCTTTGACAGCATTTGTTATTAGTGTTTCCGTGCTCTGGAGCAGTAGTGAAAATTTATTTTCAGGTGGAAGTGGGTGTCAAAGTTATTGGAAAATATATAATTTGAATATATAGACGTGATCAAAGTGGTTGATTTTCACTTTCCAGTTCTAGAGGTAAAGTTGTTAGTTGTAGGTCAAGAAGTTGTCTCTTCACTACCAAAATTTTGCATTTTAAGACCCTTTACTGCAACTTCTAGCATAGATTGCTCTTAGAGGTTCATTAGAATAAATTTGGGGTGAAATTAGAATAATTTCCCATGCACACAAGGGATATTATGGTTCCTCCATATGACTTTCAATTTTGGTTTTATGCATGCCTGAAGTTAGGTTAAAAATCAGCCTCTTTCTTGTATTGGGAAGGGCATTCTTGAGCCCGAAATGTGTGGTGGGTTTGCCATTCAAGCTAGATGGGAGGTCAATAACCTAGTATTATATGTTATTCACCCCTTTAAACATGTTTATAATGCCAAGTTTTAGCTAAAAAGCACCAAAAATTGAGTTTTCAAATAATAGCTTCAAGTTTGACAATATTTATTGTCAGTGTTTTTGTGCTCTAGAATAGTAGTGAAAATTCATTTTAAGGTGGAAGTGGGCATCAAAGTTCTTAGAAAAAAATTAATTTGCCTATATAGATTTGATTTAAGTGGTGTATTTGTACCTATCGGTTCTAGAGGCAAAATTTCTAGTTGTAGGTCATGAAGTTGTCTCTTCACTACCAAAAATTTGCATTTTAGGACCCTTTATTGTAAATTATGGCATGGATTGCTCTTAGAGGTTTTTGATACTAGATTTAATGTGAAATTATAGGAATTTACTATCCACATTAAATATCTTATGGTTCCTACATATGAATTACATTCTTTATTTTATGCATAACTGAAGTTAGGCTAAAAATCACCCTCTTTAATGTATTAGGAAGGGCATTCTTAAGCCCAGAATGGGTAGTGGGTTGGACATTTGGGCTAGATGGGAGATAAATAATCTAGTTCTAGATGCTATTCACCCCTTTAGATGTGTTAGAACTGCCAATTTTCAGCCAATAAGCACCAAAAATTGAGTTCTCAGACTGTAGCTTAAACTTTGACAACATTTGTTGTCAATGTTTAAGTGCTCCATAACAGTAGTTAATATTCATTTGTAGGTGGAAGTGGTTGTCAAGGTTCTTGGAACATGTGGGTATCAAAATGGTGGATTTGTACCTACCAGTTCCAAAGGCAATGTTGTTAGTTGGAGGTAGAGGATATTATGACACAAGTTTTGGTGAGGAGAAAAAAGATGGATCAATTATGCCAATCCACCAAACTTATACCCAGAAACCCTCTTTGCACACAACATATAAATTTAACATAATGCAATGATAATTATGATAACTAAATGTATGGATTCCCTACTTAGAGTGTTAAAGGTGGTTTGGAGGTTGTGGTAAGTTTATGGGAGGAGATATGGCCAAACATCAATATTATATGTGATAGTGGGGTTAAGAGTGAGCAATAAGGTCACAAGGGAAAAATAATATTTAATAACATGAATCAAGCCTATTAGGCCTTATAGTCCTACTTGGGTAAAAGTGGAAAATAGGTACAAGGAAGACTTGGGGCCTTTAATGAAAAGGTCAAATTGGTATGTTCTAGATGTCATGAGTATGTTTTCAATAAAACAATATTAGTGGGAAGGTCAAATTGGTCCTTTGGAGAGTATGTGCAGGGCATGAAAAACCCTAGATTACTGAGTTTTGGGTATTTTCAAGAAATTTAACCATGGAAATTTAATGAAACTTTGTAATATTGGTCCCCTATATATATACAATGTGAATCAAAAGGTTTTAATTTGAGATTATGTGAATGTGTATGGTACCTAAGATGGAGAGTTAGGAATAGGGCTAATTAGGCCTAAATTAGGGTAGGCCAATGAAGGAAGTGATAGTTAAAGGTGGAGATGGGCTATGAAATGTTACATAGACATGAAAAATAATAGAGTGTACCTATAAATTCCCTTATAATCTATTGATAAATCAAAATGTTTCTTTACAAGGCAAAATATAGTAAAAAAAGGATACAAGCCTTGAAAGAGCATTATGGCCATAAGTTGTAGAATGAGATCATGCTATCATTTGAGTAATTAAATGGTGTTATACGAGGTAGTTATGATCATCTAAGACCATATGTGACAATAGGTTGAGCTCTTGAAACATAGACCAAGATTTGGTCCTTAAGACCCAAAGAAGGTGCCTAGGAAGAAATTAGAAAGAGATTGAGAGGAAATTTGTGAATGAGACATGAATGGAATGAAGTAAAAGATATATGGGTAGAGATCAATGCCATTAAGGAGGTGATACTAAGAGTACAAAGAATAAGTACTAGGTGTAAGAAGTTAAATTAAGTCTAAAGAGTCAAAATAGGAGCTAGCTTATGAAAGAAGATTTAAATCAAACCATAACAAGTTAATGTTTGATTTTCAATATTATCCTAGCAAATAATTGCATAGAAAACCATATCGTATCATATCAAACCATAGAAAGTCAATGTCAGTTGGGTCTTAATTTATTATAAGGGTCTAATTTGAAACATTATCCTAAAAATTTATTCTCAATCTCATAACATTTGTAATCCTTAAGAATACTTCAAAACCAATCATTTATAATAATCTGAACACAAGTGATTCAAATAAGATTTACTTGATTATTTTTCTTAAATATTCATGTAAAAAATAAGAATTTCATGTAAAAATTCCATATATACGCATACAACGTCAATAATACATACATTTCCATATAGGCATACAAAATATTACATCATGTCTAGCAACATAGTATCTAATGTCGAGTGAATACATTATATACACATGTACAATGACAAAAATGTGTACATTGCCATATAGACATACAAAAATGTACGTCATATACAACATCCTAATCATCAAATAGTCTCACTCTCTTTGCCTTCTTCAAAGAAGACTCTCCTTGGGATGCCCTACTTGTAGATGGAGATATCTTGAATGCCTTAGATTGGCCCAAGGTTTGACTCTGGGTACTATGATTATAACTCACTTGTATTCGAACCTATTCAAATACAAAAATTATTATAAATTTAACAATTATACACAAAATGAAGTTAAGAAACTCATGTTTTAAACTATAATAAAAAAATCATTTAAACATGCACTTAACACAATCTTATGGTGCTCCTCAATTTGACATTGATGCTCGACTGGGTCAATGCTAGGTTTAGTTGCATGAACAGGCATGTCAAATGATAAAGAAACATGAGGAGATATCATAGTAGTCATTTCAATTAGACTAAAAAATTTCATATGACAACCCTAAAAACACAAAACATTTGTGAATATAAGTTAAATTTACTAAAGTATATAGTAAAATTATTAAAACAAACATACTAAATTACAATTCAAAATTACAAGTGAATATACATACCTCAATGAGTGCCCCATGTAAATGACATTATAAAAAAATTATTGAGTCTATCTTGACTTGTAATGATGGAGGAGTGTCCAGCCTAGTCATCAGCTGAAAAAACAACCTAATAATTAATAACTTGGGCAATTCATTTATTAAACAAGTTGCTAACAAACTTAGTCTTGCATACAGTCCAATATTCAACTATAGTCCAAGCATTTTATTATTTTAGGATAAATTTATATGGAAATTTAAATAAATAATGTGCATAAGAGTGTTGAGAATAATATTTTTAGGAATATAATCGGTCAAGAAGTAAAATCCTATTTGTCCCAAGTCCTTGTTCTTAGAAAACATATAGTTTGTAAACTAAGAAATTATGTGTCTTGTGTTTAGTCTCATAACTTGTTATGGATTATAAAGAGTTTAAAGAAGAATGTTGAAAGATAATAGAAATGGGGAGATCATCTTGATATGGTTTAATATTTCTTTGAAATTGAAAGATGAAAAAAACCCTAAGTATCTTGTTTACAAAACGACAACATATAGTCAAAGGACTAAGTTATATTATGTTGAAACTAGTTTGGGATTACATTGAGATTATAAGGGGTATAATATAGTAAATGAAATTGTATATAATCCCATATTAGGTTTTAAATATATTTGGAGTTGAAGGAAACTTAAAGTAATCTTGTAACCTATTTTTTTGTGTGCATAGGTAGGGTTGTAAACTGAGAGTTTTGAGTTTGTAATTGATTATGGGATTTTAGAACTTGCTATCTAAATGAAAACATTTTTTAGGGTTAGTATAGACCAAATGAAAAATGTGTGGGGTTTTGAAACCCACTAATAAAAAATTTATCCCCTTTAGTGTGCTCTCGGCTCTGGTAATGGCCTAGAAACCCTAATTTTAGGGTTTAGTGTATAAAATGAGATTTGACCATTGAAAATTTTCAAAAACTTGTAATATTACATTATTTGATGTCTTATAACTAATGTATGTGGTTTAAAGATTTTTAGGTATATAAAAGTATGTAAATGAGGTTGTGATCTAGTGCTAAGCTTAGAGAAGGGTTAAGGGAGAAGGGGTGATATAGAAACAAGAGAATTTATCCAAAGAAGGAGGTCAAAAAATGATTGATTCAGTTGAAAGATCCAAATGGGTATCTATAAAGGTCAATATATTATAGATAAATTTTGTACATGTTTCATAATAAGGAGGTTTTCACAAATGGAGGGTTAATTAGTGAGAGGCCTAAAGAAGGAATTATAAATTTACTTTGGATTTGTGTCAAAGGGTTAATGTGGGAGTTGTATGGGCCAAATGGGTACTTAAATATGTAATTATTTTCTAGTTAATATCTATCAAATTCTCCAAATATGGAGCTTTACCCAAAAACAAGGCTAGTGAAAGCTAAAGCTAGAATGGTGTATGTGAGGGGTAAGGAGACAGATAGTTTAAGTTAATGACATCACAAAGGATGTATAAAGAGTGATAAAAATAATAAAAGATTGATTTGAATAATGTTATCATTTTTATTTGATTACCCAAAGAACTAAGGGAATGAGTTATGAATGGATGAAGGAGAACCTTGAAAAGAAGGGATATAAGTAGAGTTTTGTATATAAGTTGATATAAATATGAATCAATAGCTATAACCTCTCCCAAAAATATATATATTAGGTCTTTGGGTCCCTAAGTATGTGGTGGTAAAAAACTACTCAACCCCATCTATCTATATGGGGTTGAGGTCCCCTAATTGTATATGGTTGTAAGGCCTATGCCATATACATATAGGCTATAGTTTATAGTCAACACTATCCCAAAAAACTAATGGGATCTAATGGATGTAATCTCCCAAAAAATTAATGAAATTGACTAGGTAAAATGGGATCAAGAGGCTATGTCGTCTAAATTTATAACTCCATAGATATAGATGAATTTATTATGCTCGGATGGAATCAAGATGGGAATTGAATTGATAGATATGACAATTTTGGATATCTATCATATAGATTGAAGTTATATATGTGATTAGGATAACAAGGAATCAAGTGCTTGTCTATGCGGTTAGTATTTAAAATAAAGGAGTGGTGTGCATATTGATGAAGACATGTTATGCTTGATTGGCAAATTGATAGAAATATATTGTACCAAACAACTTTTATCAAATAAATTTTACATATATATGTACATCCAATCCCACTAATTGGGATTGACCCACTATGGAAACTACATATAATGGGATATCAAGAAATGTTTAACTTGTTATTTTGGTTAATTAAAACATAGTTGAGATTAAGGATGAGTTTTTAATAAGTTACACCAATCCATGTTAATACATCAAATAATAAAAAATCTAACAAAATTATATTAGGTATTTTATATAAATTTTTAAACAAAGTCTACCAAGGATGAAATTAAGTTGTATGAATGTACATTTAGAGTATATAATATTCACTTGAAATTTTACCTTTATAAATGTATATGGTGTCATAATGACATAGATAGATGTAGTAGTTTGGGTTGGCCCACTACCTAGTTGTGATGTTGAAGGTAACTTCTCCTTGTGGAACACAAAAAAATACATATATATTATTTAATTTAAATGTGTAAATTAGATTTTACCTTTTTAAATTGTAAATATAACTTAAAATTTTAACATTAAATTTATATAAAAGATACTTGAATGTGTGTAAAGACTCCTAATGTATCTAAACCAAATGTGTGTGATAGTAACTCATCAGTTAAGACCACATCCTACAAGCCCCTTGAAGTGACACCATCATCATCTAAAGGTCCAGTGCATATAGTACCATAACATCTATATTGATGGGGTCAGGTATGACCACTAGTTGAAGTATCTCAAGCTTTTTTATCTAAAAGTCTACTCATATGATGAATGAGTGTATTAGTAATCACACTAATCACATGCAAAATGTCTATCTCCATAACCTCTATCACCATAGAGAGAATCTATAGATAAAGTGGACTTTGGGTAGGGATCCTTGTAGGGTGATTACGTACATGATGTGCACTTGGTTGACCTTATGAGTTTTTCCCTTACCCCTAAAATTCACCATAATCAAAGTAGTTTGGAATTTGATTGATTACAAACATGCAATAGAGTTTCCTCAAAAATTAAAAAGGGACCTTAAGGTTATTACAAGGGGGATAGTCAAACACTATCCACCATCATTCCCAAAAATTTGCCTTAATGAAATCATGTTGGCGTCAATGGATTGGAAAATGTTTGGTTGTTATGAGAAATGGGGCATTAGTGGTTAGGTTGATAAAATAGGCACAAATTTGATCTTTTGTTATATTTTTAATCTTCACCTCAGATACTGATAATTTTTTTATCATAGTAAACCCTACAACTATCCCTATATGATCTCCATCTATCAATTTGACTCATTATCGAGTCAACTTGACCTATTACCAACTCTAGGTTATTAGTCAAATAGGTGTGGTGAATATTTGTGGAAGTGGGCTCCCTTATTCTCCTAATTATTTGATCAATTTCAATTTTATTATTCACTATGTGAGCATCTAATTCCTCTCAAGTACCAAGGGGATCTAGGTGAACTACAAGAGGGTTAGGTGGAGGGTTAGGAGGGTTGGGTCAAAATATTAGGTAGAGGATTAGGTGGAGGGTTATGTGGAGCATGCTGACCTATTATAGAAAAATGAAAAAACAAATTTGAAATTCACATTCATAAAAAAATAAAAAAAAATAAAAAAAATGTTGGGGGATCAAACCAACAATAGATTACAATTGTGACAGCAATAAATGTGGAATTAAATCAGATTGACAAGTAATTAGAATGATAATAGCAAGAACAAGAGATACAAGAAAACACCCTGAAAACTTGTATTAACAAAACTCTTTACAAAAGGAATACAATTGAAGAAAGCTTCTTTCTTCCACACCTCTCCTAGATGTATAGATCTCTCAATAGATCTCTATTCCTCAAGAGCTCTCTCTCTCAAGAACAATCAACTCCAACAAGCCTGGATTGATTCAATTCTGTACTGTTCTTCACACACCAATTCTTCTACAATACAATAAGCTAGGAAGATCTAATTCTTCATATAGAATTAGGAGACTTGAGCATGTACTTCCAACAAACAGTTAAACCACTTAAATAAGGGCTCTAAAAATAGTAATGCTAATGATAGAGATGCGAGCTTGAGTCTACAACTCAAACTTATCATGCAAACACTCGCTTCTGTCCACGGAAATAGCTTTTTGGACATGCAGGTAACTGACGTCGGTTCCTGCTGCTTGTCTGTGACCACCGTCAGCCGATTCTCTGCCGACGTCGACATCTCTGCAACTGCCTGTGACCGACATCAGTCGCTCCTGACTGACGCCAGTGTCTGTGTAGACCCGAACCTGATAATGAATGCTCCTTGGTGAATTTTTTAGCTCCACACCCTAACAATCTCCCACTTGGAGATAAACAGCTGCACCAGTACCTGTATAGCAACATCTTCTAGCTCCTCCATCTTCAACTCAATCATGAAGACCAATAGAAGTTGAATGAAGATTCAACTTCTCCTTTGTAACCGGCTTGGTTAACATATCAGCAGGATTCCTATCTGTATGGATCTTCTCCAGCTTCAACTCACCATCTTCCAATACCTGTCGTATGAAGTGATACCTTAGCTGTATGTGCTTTGTTCTTGAATGAAAGGCTGAGTTCTTAGCCAAATGGATTGCACTCTGACTGTCACTATACAATTTGCAACTCTCATGCTCCCTACCAAGCTCATCCATGAACCGTGTCATCCATATCATCTCCTTGCTAGCTTCTGTGGCTGCAATATACTCTGCTTCTGTAGTTGACAAGGCAACAACCTTCTGTAACTTAGATATCCAACTAACCGCTATTCCACCTATAGTGAAAACATAACCTGTAGTGCTCCTCCTACCATCCAAATCACCTGCCATATCTGAATCTACATAGCCATGTAGAGAAGTATCTGAACCTCCATAGCACAAGTGCTTACTGCTAGTTCCTCTCAGATATCTAAGGATCCACTGAACTGCTTTCCAATGTTCCTTACCTGGATTAGCCATATACTTACTTACAACTCCCACTGCTTGGGTAATATCCAGTCTAGTACACACCATTGCATACATCAAACTCCCTACTGCGGAAGAATATGGAACCTTACTCATGTACTCTACCTCATCATATGAATTAGGACATTGTTCTTTACTCAACTTAAAATGTCCAACCAAAGGTGTGCTTACCGGTTTAGCATCCTACATATTGAACCGTTTTAACACCTTGTCCACATAATCTTCTTGAGACAATATCAACCTGTGATTTTTCCTATCTCTCTTAATGCTCATGCCAAGGATTTTCTTTGCTGCTCCCAAATCCTTCATAGCAAATGTTTGAGCTAATTTCACCTTAAGCTCTGAGATATCCTGCATGTGAGACCCTGCAACCAGCATGTCATCTACATACAACAATAGAATAATATATCTACCATTATCAAATCTCTTGAAATACACACAGTGGTTTGATTGACACCTACTGTAGCCATGCTCAGTCATAAACCTATCAAATTTTAAGTACCATTGCCTAGGAGCTTGCTTGAGGCCATACAAGCTTTTCTTCAACCTGCACACAAACTTCTCCTTACCCTTGACCTCAAATCCTTCTGGCTATTCCATATAAATTTCCTCATCCAAATCTACATGAAGAAATGCTGTCTTAACATCTAGCTACTCAAGATGCAAATCCTCAAAGGCAACCAAAGACAAAACAACCCTTATTGAAGTCATTTTAACAACAGAAGAAAAAATCTCACCAAAGTCAATACCTGGCTTTTGTGCAAATCTTTTTACCACTAATCTGGCCTTATATCTCATCTGTCCATTCTCACCTTCCTTCAACCTGTAGGTCCATCTGTTCTTAAGTGTTCTCTTACCAGTTGGAAATTCAACCAAATCCCATGTTTGGTTCTCTCTTAAGGACTCCAACTCCTCAACCATGCCACGCTCCCACTCACTCTTGGACTCCACCTGTATTGCTTCTTTAAAACTCTCTGGTTCTCCACCATCAGTTAGCAATAAACAAAATAAAGAAGGAGAATATCTAATTGGAGGCTTACTCACCCTTTCTGACCTCTTGATGGGTGTCTGAGACTCGTCCACAACACGCTGTCCACCCAAATTCTCTGACAGTGACTGACCTCGGTCACCTGCAGACCTGTTACTGGCTGACATCGGTTATTCCTGACCGACCTCGGTACTTGTATGGCTGACATCGGTCTCTGTATGGCCGACACCGGTTTCTGTCCTACCGACGCCGGTTCCTAACCTGTCGACGTCGGTCTCTGTGTTTTCTTGTAAGTGATTATTTCTTTTTCCCACGAGCTCATCTTGGACTTTCACCTCATCCAATTCACCATTGCTCTGCTCAGATTGATTCAACTTCCTTAGCTGATCACAATACATCACTCTTTCATTGAAAACAACATCACGGCTCTTGATTACCTTGTTAGTTTCTAGATTCCACAATCTGTAACCAAAATCATCTGAGCCATAGCCAATAAATGTGCATCTCATAGACTTAGCATCAAGCTTCTTTCTATTTTCCTTATCTATATGCACAAAGGCTTCACAACCAAAAACTTTGAGATATGAGAGATCAACCTTTTTACCTGTCCATGCCTCTTTTGGAATACCACCATCCAGAGCTGTAGAGGGTCCTCTGTTAATCAGATACACTGCAGTGTCAACAGCTTGTGCCCAAAACTGTAAGGGCAAACCGGCATGCAATCTCATACATCTCGCACGCTCCATTATTGTCCTGTTCATCCTTTCAACAATACCATTCTGCTGAGGTGTCCTTGGAACCATCCTTTGCCTACGGATTCCATGCATGTAACAATAATCTCTGAACTTATGACTGCAGAACTCACCGCCATTGTCTGATCTCAGGCACTTTAATCTTTTACCTGTTTCATTCTCAACCATAGCTTTCCAAACTTTAAAAGTATCAAATACATCAGATTTTCTTCTAATACAATAGATCCATACCTTCCTTGTGGCATCATCTATGAAAGATACATAGTACTGTGATCCTCCAATGGAAGCAACCTGAGCTGGTCCCCACACGTCTGTGTGAACAAGCTCCAACTTGTGCCTCTTCTTAGTAGACCCAGTTTTGAGAAAACTAACCCTTTTCTATTTTCCAAATACACAGTGCTCACAAAACTCTAGATCTATGCCTTTTAAATCTGAAAGCATACCTTTAGACTTAAGAATTGACATCCCCTTCTCACTCATGTGGCCAAGCCTTGAGTGCCACAATTTAGCATCCACATCTGAAGTAGATAATACAGAAGGAGATTTGTTAGTAACACAATTACACAAATAGAGAGTACCTTCTCTCTTACCTCTGGCCATAATAAGTGCACCCTTGGTCACCTTCCAAGATTTTGTTGTGAGAGTTACTGTACAACCCTCATCCCCTAACTTTCCTGCAGAAATCAAATTTCTCTTCAAGCTAGGAACATGCATCACATCTCTCAACACCCATGTGTTGCTATTCTGCATCTTCAGCTGCACTTTACCTTTGCCAATTATTTTACAGGGCTCATCATCCCCTAGATACACTATTCCAAAATCTCCATGGATATAGTCACTTAAA
>JARHVA010001223.1:1447500-1605000 GCA_037957365.1 Torreya grandis | reverse complement strand
AATGATAGGGATTTGGGAAAACAATTTTTATAGTGATAGTGGGGATCATGATCATGATAGATATTTTAGTAGAGATTTGAAATCATGGTATAGATTCTATCCAATGATAGTGGGAATCATGAACAAATCAATTTCCAATCCATAATGATAAAATTGATTTGACACCATATTTGATACTTATCTAAGTGACAAAAATTTGAAATTGGAATATAATCTAATAAAAAAAGTGGGAAGCCACTCCATACACAATCAAGTTATTGGAAGAAGTGATTATGGATAAGGAGGGATGAAGATGTAGTGATTAGGGATGATGAGGTAGTAATTAGTGATGATGAGGGATAATGAGGATCAATGATGGAGTGATTAAGTATGAAGAGGGATGATGGAGTGATTATTGATGTTGAGGGAGTGACTAAGGATGATGAGGGAGTGACTAAAGATGATGAGAGCCAATGAATGAATGACTAGGGATGATAAGGGATGAGGAGGGATGAGGAGTGAGTGATTATGGATGATTAATAATTCCAATGAACTAAGAAAGTGACTGAATAAATAGGGATGATGAGGGAATTATTAGGGATGATGAGGTAAAATGACGGTTGATAAGGGAGTGATAAGGGATGACGAGGGACAATGAATTATGAAGGAGTGATTAGCATCAATGATAAATGCTTAGGGTTAATGAGGGAGTGATTAATGATAATGATGAAAAATGAAGTAGTGAATAGGGACAAATATGGATGATGAGTGAGTGATTAGGAATGATAAAGGATGATGAGGGATGATGACATAGTGACCAAGGATGATGAGGGATGATGAGTGAATGATTAGGGACGATGAGGGAGTGATAAGGGATGATGAGGGACAATGAGAGACTATGGAATTACTATGGATGATAAACATTGCATATGATCATATAATGTTTATTTTTAAATAAAACATTATACATTGTTATATTAGTTATAATTTTCAAGGGGAGTAGATTTTAATTTCAATTTGACCTAAAAATAACCATTATACTAGTAAAAGTTTTGGGTAGAGGTGGATAGTAGTAAATGGGTAATATGTTTTTATCTTTATAAATTGAGTGTTATATTGGTCAAAATATAATTTCATGACCACCATCCTAAATAATACCACACCAATGAAATATCATCTAAGGCATATAAGAAATAATTGATCACAAAAAATAGGTAGATATTTTTTCTAGTTTTTAATAAGGATTCCCAAGGTATAATTTTTAGAATCTATTTCTATTTCATTGAGTTGAATTGGTATCAATAAATTCACATAATCATAGTGCCACATTTTACTATAGAATTCTAAATTTATAAGCAAGTTATTATCACACATATATTTTATTTTCAACCTAAATTTAAATGTTCATAATTCCACTTCAATATTCCATGAGTCCTTAAGTCTAATGATGGACACACATTCAAATACCTAAGTATAATGGAGGACACACATTCAAATACATAATTTTATTGACATCCATATCATTTGTGTCAATTGGGGACCCATACACATATGTGTATATCTCTTAAGATGACCACCCAAAATATTAAGTATTTTGAGCCAAGTCTTTGACAAGGGTTAATGTTTAGTGACATGTTTCAAATTTAAGACAATGTGAACAAGGAATCTCTAGCATACATGTGGAAATATCACCAAGTGCATGGCTCATGATGTGATAGGTTGAAAAGAAATGATAGTCATAAAATTTATTCTCGTGTCCATAGGATTATGGAGTTTATTCACCTTTGTAAGAATCTAAATATTGTACATAATTCATGGAGTTGCTTCTCCTTAGGTTCCTCCCACATAGTTTTAAGTGATCATGTGAGTCTGAGAGTCCAAGAATGTGACATGTGTCACAATCATGCCATAATCACAAGTCAAAATTTAATATTTTGGTGACAAATTTTTAGCATGTGTGACCATGTTTAAGTTTATTTATTTTGATCAACATGTCTAAAAATATAAAGATAAGACACATGACCAAATTATAAAGTGAATTTGATATTTCATAGAGGCCATGGACTCAATTTTCTCCCATATAGAAATATAAAAGTCACATGAACCATTTTGAGCCTGTGGTATAGAGCTTCATGGATTGTAACATGTGGTAAGATCACATGTAACCTATGGTCACAAGTTCACATATTATTCGTATCTATGAAAATAACAAAATTTATTTCAATCAACCACAAATTCTATGTTGTATCACAAAATGAGTCATTTTTGATCTCATTGGAAAAATTTAAGATATATGTTAATTATAAGTGGACACATGTTAGAGGATCACTTGCTTGGATAATTTTAGATATGGGAAAGATAAAAAAATATGTTTATGTGAGTGTTAAACTATATTTTAATTCCATGAGGAAGTTACAAAGAATTTGAAGATTATGGAGTAGAGGGATAAAGATCACAATCATAGAGAAGAGGTTCCAACTAAAAATATTGGAGATAGAGAATATAGACAAAAGAGGGAGAATAATAGAGGAGGTTTTAGAGTCTATAATAAATATCGATTATAAATATCAAGAGGAGGATGGAGTATCCAATATATTATCATAGTGAATGTATATGTTGTAAAGTATTATTTTATTAATAAATAATGAATTTTTTTGATACATTAATTTGTTTGCATTGATAAGGGAATAAATTCATTGGAACAACCTATCACTAATGCCAAGTGGAAATAGATAATATATTCTTAAACATGTTGATAATTTTTTTCCACATTATTATAGGTGGAAAAATGAGAGGTCATGTTACAAAAAATAAGAGGTGATGTGTATAATATGTTAGAAGATACATTATAATCAACAAGAGTTTTTTTTAGGTGTGAGAAGGTCCTGCAAGTTAATATCCATGTGATAAAGTGTTAGACTCTTTTTTGAGTAAGATCCAAGTTGTGAAAAATAAGCATGTGTTTTTTTAGATAAGAGAAAGTCTTATGAGAGAAAAGATTTATGTGGAAGAGATAGAGAGAGACTGTTATTTGAGTCCTATGCAATCTGTGAAAAATAAGCCTACCAATGTTAAATAAAGTTGTGAACTATAAACTCTAATGTGAGAGAGGATAATTTTTTTAGGTGTGTGAGAAGTCATAGAAGTGTGATAAAAGTTTTAAAATATAGAATCCTATTTCATTTTAAAAGAAATTATGAAAGATAACTCTACTTTAATCACTCACATTTTATGAGAGATAAACCTATCTATAAAGGATTAGATTTACAAGAATTTGAAGGTTTGGTAGATATTTTGAAATAAATCTAAGTGAGATTATATATGATGGAGAAAAGAAAATAAAATAATAACACTCATCAAAGATTCTAGAGGAGTGGTCTAAGGTAATCTAACACATAGATAGAGAAAATGATTATGAGGATGGTTTCAAGGATGGATACCATAGAGAAAAGAGTTTCTAATTGACTACAAAGATATACAAAGGTAAAAATTTAATAAAAAAGTAAGTCTATTGAGAAGATCCTTGTATTTTAAAGTAGAGAAAAGTCATAAAGAATTTATGAATTAGGTAGAGTCCTTTTTAATAAAAGAATATTATATATCCATAAGGGTTAAGGTCACACACACTATAATGTGTGGTACAACTTAATATAGTGATGGAGAGATCTACAAGAGAGGGGATTATAATATGGTAAGAATAAAGTGAGAGATCGGAAGCACATGGTTTACAAATTCTTAAATTAAGTTATATGTTACAGATTGCATAAACCCCATTTTGTCTAACCCTATTTTCTCTAAGGATATTGTTATAAAACCTAATCCAAAGAGGTCAATAATGAGAAGGATATTGTTATAAACCTTATTTTGTCTAACACTTATTTTTGTAAAAGTTTCAAAGAATATAGAGAATGTGAGGGAGAAGTAAAAGGTGATAATATTATTGACATTTAACTAATACTTTCTCCAATTTATCAATCATCAGTAATAAAATAAGAAAATATGAGTAAAAAATTATCCATCAAAAGAGATTGTTAGAGAATGCCAGATAAATAAGATATGTCTCTCATTTAGGAAGAGAATATGATTTATAGATTCTTTGGACAACAAAAAAGTAATCATATCACCCAAGTGACATAGATGCAAAGAATATACGAGTTAAGTTTGTTTTAATAAAGTAAATACGATAAGAGAAGAATGTGGTGTTTCAAAACCATAGGAATAATAATGAGGTGAAGTGTGAAATGAAAAATTATGCACTCAATGATGAATGTGAATAGGATAAGTTCATTAATACATCACCAAAAAAAATATATATTGTAATCATCTTAGATCTAATGTAATAAGAGGAAGAGGATTTTTCATAAGAATAACTAAATATTGTTCTGAGGAGAAAGCAAAATGATAGAGGCTTTCAGAATCCCATGCTTTATGAGAATCATAAAAATAGATTGAATATGGAGGAAACACATATAGGGAGTATAAAGTTTCATTTTTTTAAATAATATGATACTATAATCAATGCATACATTAATACATGGAGAGAAATTAGGCATTAAAAGTGGTCTTCCTAGACAAAGATTCAACAACTTATATTCACAAGTAAGGGATAAATAAATTAAAAAGAATATTATTCTATGTCTTTTGAAATTGATGAATCCATAAGTGATATGATGGTGTTAAGAGAATAAAATTAAGTGATGCAATCCATAAGGAAATAGGAGTTGTAAATAAAGAAGAGTGGAATGTGTAAATATCTAACAAGTTGGATAGTGAATGAGTAAATACATAGATGCTTTAAGAAGATGTGGTCAAATTATAGTGGTGGAATTCATAATATAAATTAAGATGAAAGGAATATCATCTTTTCAGAGGAGTTTATATGAATTAGGATTTCTTTCCATAACGAGATGGACAAAGAAGAAAAGAACCAATTGGTGGAGGTCGATGGACTAAAAATTGGGTAAAATGATTAGAATCCTTTAGTAAAGGAGGAAAAAGTATGGTGGGTATAATCCCATAGAATAGGAAAGAGTGAGAAGAGATGAATCAAATTGAGTGGATTTTAATCTACCAAGAAGCTATAAATGGAAGTGAAAAATATAAAAGAAACTGAAATATTTGTGTTTTGTCAACAAATGCCATAGTCATTAGCCTTATTAAGAAAAATAGTATTTTTACCACTTATTACATTTATGTGAGTAGGATATCACATTATAATGCCTTAGGTGTCTGATATGGAAGAATCCAAGGTGTACGAATAATATTTCATGACAAAAATAAGTAAATACTTTTTTCCAATTTTTAGTAAGGAATCTGAGGGAAACTTTTCACACATCAGTTCTAGGTCATGGAGTTGAAATATTCTAAGTTATTTCATAGGGTCAAATGGTCACATTTTAATATGAAAATCTAAGTTTTTAGGAAAGTGATGGCCACACATATATTCAACTCTCAACCTAATTTTCAATGTTCACGAGACCATTTCAATATTCTCTAGGTCTCTAAAGGAATTAACAAAAACATTAAAATATCTAATTCTAATTGCATCCATAGTATCCATGTTCCTTGGAGACCCATATACATATTTATATATGTTATGAATCTTCCACCTAAAATCAAATAAATCTTTGAGATGGGTTAATTGGTAGTGATAGACATAAGTTTAAGACATTTCAAATGTGGCACCTCTAGCATACATGTTGAAACATCATGGGGTACTTCATTCAAGGTGTGATATGTTGATAAGTAGTGATGGATGCCAAATTTATTCTGATGTTCATGTAAAATCAAAGTCTATTTTTTGAAGGAAGTATCCATGGACTATATAAAGTTCATGGAGTGTGTTTGGCTCAAGTTCCTCTCAAAAATTCTTAAATAGTAATGTGATTATGGGATCCCAAGACTATTGCAAGTGTTACAATCAAGGCCTACCTATAGGTCAAAAGTAAATGGTTGGGTCAAAACTTTAGATGAATAATTGTTC
Organism: Torreya grandis; assembly: GCA_037957365.1. Taxonomy (NCBI): domain Eukaryota; kingdom Viridiplantae; phylum Streptophyta; class Pinopsida; order Cupressales; family Taxaceae; genus Torreya; species Torreya grandis. The sequence continues at coordinate 1,599,038 of JARHVA010001223.1, read as the reverse complement.
ATGTTTAAGTGGATTTAATTTGATCCACGAGTCTGTAGATATAAATAAAATCCATAGTGGAAATGGGTGAATGGGTGAAAAATTTATAAAGTGGATTTAATAAGTCATGTAGGACATCACTTTATGTTCTCCCATGGGGAAATATAAAATTTCTAAGTTCCATTTAGAGCCATGGTATAGACACCCCAAGATTATTCCACATGGCACAATCATGGGAAACATGTAGTCACAAGTTCATATATTGTTCACATCCATGAAAATGACATCATGGATTTCAAGTGGCCATTAATTCCTATTGGGATCACCAAACGAGTCATTTTTTATCTTGATATAAATATATTGATAAGAGATTTAGATTATAAAATGCTATGTGTCATATGATCACTCATGCATATAATTGTTAATGAGGGAAATCTCAAGAATCCATTTATGTGATGGTTTAATTATGTTTTGATTTAGTTAGGTAGTTATGACCAAAATATATATTTGGGGACCAGATGGATAAAAGGATGCATAATCATAAAAAAATGGTTCTCAAGTATGAAGATTGGATTAAAAGTATAGCGATCAGAGAGGGACCACAATAGAGGAGGTTGCAATAGAGAGTGATTTTAAAACTTGATAGGATTAGAGTCATAGAGAACAAAGTAACCAATAGATAACCATTATGAATGTAAATGTAATAAATGCTTATTTTATTACTTAAGAATGATTTTTTTTGTTGTGTGAATTTGGCTGCATGAACAAGGTTATCTATTTATTGGGAACCCTTACCAAGATTACACAACACAAAATTACCTAACTTATATAAAATGTATAAAATAAATAAAAAATCATAGGTATTATAACCACTCTAGCCCTTTATGTTGGTAATATATTATGATGAAATATTTTTTACATTTTAAATCACCATATCTTTACATAGAGGATAAATTCGTAGTTTATGTACCATTGAGAATATTGCAAATTTATGATATTATGGTTATAACTATAGAATTTAACATTCAATAAGATACTTGTGTCATATATTTAGTGGTAAATATCAATTCAATGTTATATTAAATGGAAATCTAATATAAATAATAGGAGATTAATCATATTTATGATAAAGTGAAGAATATATTTTAGTTTAGTTTCAAATTTAGAAATCATTTGAAATCTACGTTAAGTAGTTCAAAATTTAAACTTATGACCTATAAATTCAATTATATTTTATAATAATCTTGTTCTCATGGATCCAAAAATAAATTTAATTTAAGGGTCACAATGTGCTATACAAATATTTTTAGTTACAAAAAAAGAAAAAAAAACTAACATAATTAGTAATATGTTGAAGCTCTAACATATTAGAGATAATAATTATCATGTAATTCACAATATTTTTTTGTATATATAGTTTTTCTTATGTAAATCCTTAAATATCAAACTTTGAAAATAGACTTATGCTCACTATTGGAAATTTATAATGATTCATATGTGTTACATTTGATAATGGCTCTAGAATTCATCTACCCTTATAGACTTTATTAGTTTTTCCATACATAAAACATATGTAGGATACAAGGTGAAAGGTTTTCATGATACCATGTATTATTTTCATTTAGCAATAAAAACAAGTTTTTCTTTATAATTATAGGGTGTTATTATGGTAATCATAAGTTGTATAGTTGTAAACAATTGAAACTTTTTATATTTAAGAATTATGAGTTGTAAGATATTTTCATTAATATATTTAAGACATTATCATTTTTCTAAATAATATGGTATTTGGATACTAGATTTATAATGCTCAAACTCTATTTTTCATTAAAATTAACATAATTACAAAAGGAATATGTAATTTTTGAGATTAAAACATATGTGCCTTAAGAAATTAGTAGCAAACACCATTCTCACTTAGAAAATGTGATAGGTAGGATATGGAGGTGAATTCCAAATGGATTTACAATAAACAATACATTGAGTAAGAATACAATTACACAACACATGTTACATGATTCACAAATCCTAACACAATATGGATTCAAGAATAGGAGAATTGGAATATATTTCAATACAAATTTCAATAGCTAATAATAATTTTAACAACTTTGTGAATTATAGTATGTTTACCATAAATTGAAGAACCATTATTTTCATATAATTAAATTTTTTTTTATGCATTAATGGTTTATATTGTGGAAGGGAATGCAAGCCTAAAATTAAGTCTATAACTTGCACTTTCTTCATCATGAGATTTCAAAGCTTGTGTTTATCTACAATGGAATGATTCTCAATATCATCCTCATGGAACATATAAGTCAAGTGATTTAAGAAATATCATAAGGAATTTCTATAGATGCATGCCCATGTGCACATTAACCCTTGAAATTTATTATTTTCATGTAATATCCATTGCTTCATTTAAGTTTAGTAACATACATCGAGGGATATCTTTTCCATGTAGATAAACGGTTATAAAATATTTTATCCATCCTTATCATTAAGTACATAAATTTATACAATATGGTAAGTCGTCAAAGGAATTTAATAATTGATACAATTTCTTTCAATAAAATGTTCTTATTTCAAAAGGATATTAATAATTATATATGATTTTACCACTAGGTGTTTTGAGGAACAAGATGAAGAGGTGGTGAATTTAAAAAATATTTTAATTTCTATAGGGGTCACATCACACATGTTTTTAATATTTTATATGAAGTGACCCTCTTGTGACTGTAGCTCACATTTAATGGGTTTCAAACCTAGTTCCATGTTTTGTAAAAAATTCTAGCTAGATTGAATGGTGATCTAATGCCATCATTCACACAACTCAATTCCTTCACATCAATGGTATTCATCTAGTGTGGATGCATTGAAATACCTACTCTACCACTACCTTTGAGATGATCCATGTAATATAAGCTTTATAGGGGAAGGAACCTTTCCTTAAACACCTTTAACTACAAGTGGAAAATTTTACACAATTCATGCAAATTTCTAATGAATATAATTATTGTGGGTGTAAATTAAAGAGAGGTTGCATCATCTTGAGATCAAGACAAAATTTCTAAGGAAATATTTCAAATTCTAAAGGATAGGATCTCTATTCAACAAATCATATATATTAGAGAAGATAACCAATACATCACATAGTTTCCAAATATGGTTCAATATATTTCTACCTTTATGAATAGGTTTTCAAATCTAGTGATTCCTCTCCCAAGTGAGAGAAATCTCTTTACCTGTGTATTTTTGTAGTTATTTACAATTCTCATTATTACTAATGAGTATCATGTAATAGGTTACTCACCATTGAATACTTCCATGATGCTATCATGAATACGGCCAATGACAAACCCTATATGTGTTTTTGATTTTCTTACAAGTTTTACAAATTACTATGGGATATGAATGGGGAAGATTTATTTCAAGTTCACCTCAAAGAATTTCATATCAAAATACTTGGCTGAATAATTAACAAAGGGCATATAAAATTCATGCATGGGTTAAGTGATCCAAAATAGATTTGTAATTGACATCCTATTGCATTCCTAAATGTCTTGTATAATATTTTAATTAAATACCTCATTCCTTGCATGCATAATATCCTTCATCTAATTTTAATACTTGAGAGAGAAAATTTTATAAAAATAATAGTATATTTTAAACAAAATTATTTTACTCTACAAAGCCATGGATTGGGGAAGGAGATCTAATCAATCATATTTTTCAACAAAATTTACTTTGAGAAAGGTCATGATCACATTGAATGGTTTCTCATTATTATTATGGTACAAGAAGCTTTATTTGTTAAAATAATTTCACTATTCAAACCAAATTTTGTTTGAAAAATCATTACCTTGTATATAGTCAATGGAGTGCACATGGAACAATTATGTTTGTTCAGCTCTATTAGAAAAGGTTTTCTTCTTTCCTATGTGGTGTCCAAGTGCTTTATGTTATAGTTGTAAATGGATTTGGATATTTTTCAGCAAATTCTATGGCCCAAGGTGTTGTTAAAGGTATCACCTTCCCTTTGGATGTATCCTCCTAACTTGTCAGTGACCATTTTTTAGATGATTCATCACTCACTATTTTTTGAAAGGAGATAGTATCAACCATGCAATACATTATCAATAATACATGTAATACTTCAATCTCATCTCGGTTATAAACATATGAGTGGAAATGGATTAAACATGGTGAAATATTCATATTTTTTGATATCATCTTTGTGTTTCAATCCTCTCCATCCTACTGTTGGCAATATGTAATTGATCAATGATGCAGGAGCATCTACAATGGCAAGTCATGTCTTAGTTTGAATTCATATTATTGTCTTTTCCCTCCTAAATGTTGTTAAGGAGGAATAAATGTAAAAAGTAAAAGTAAAAAGGTAATCGTTGGGCTGTTGAGGAAATAAGGGGGAAGTGGTTGAAATGGTTTCAACCTTAGTAAATTGTTAAAAATTGCAAACTATTTGTGTTTTACCTTCAGCCCAAAATTGGGTGCAGAAGTTAGAGAGGGCTGTCCAGTTGGCAAGTTGGTAATCAAAACAAATTTGGAAATTGTTTGATTTATTTCAGTGATTGAATAGGATAGAGTATGAAGAGGAAAAATAGGGGAGGATCTCCTTAGGGAGAGGAAGAGTCAAGAAGGCAGGCCAGAATAGAGTTTGCCACTAGAAGCCAAACATGAGCATATGAAGAAATTGCAAATACAGATCGAAGATGGAATGACAAGGGGCATTGAAGAGAAGGAGCAAAATTTGGATGCTTTCCAAACAAAGATGAAAGATCATGACATGTATCTGAAGACATTGCATTTGATGAAGAATATTGCCATCAAGGGGAATATTTGAATAATCGGTCACTGGTCGATGGAAGTTCCTCCCAGGATAATGTGACAGACACAGAACTTATCATGAAGGAGGTGGAATGTAATACCATTAAACATGGACCTATAAAAGATAACACAAATGGAAGAAATAATGTAATTATTAATGAGGATGAACAACAGCTTGTGAGGAATGAGTAGAAGACATTGTATGATCCGTCTAGAACAAGTGACACTAGAGGTACGTTTCAACAAGTCTCTGCAAGGACTAAAAATTTATTTCTTTGACACAAACATGCTTGGGATTTGGGTGCTAGATGCGTTGAGATTGTAGGGAATTTAGAAGAAAAAATGATTGACATTCTGCATTGAAGGTTACATTAGTGTTTGAAAATCAACATTTCTTCAAAGGATAAATGAGACACTTGAACTATGTGATGTTGTAGAGATTGTTCCTGAACTTGTTTCTAAGTGGCAAGACATTGGTCCTAAGCATTTTAATATACTAGATGCTTTCTATGCTGAATCTCAAAGATATGCTTACACATTTCAGAACTATGTGTTTGGTACTCGTGTATTGCAAGAGCAGGAATCTGTAACTGGCTTAAAGTATTTTTAGTGACTGAATGGTTTTTGTGCATGCTGTTCATGAGGCAAAGTGGATGAGTGAAATGGAGACCAAGACCTATGAGCAAATCCATTATAATCATGGTGAGTGATAATACTTCTGTTGTAAGTAAGTTTGTATTATGCAAATGTATTATGCAAATCTGAGTCTCTTTGAAGGGTGCCTATATTATGCAATAAAAATAGTTTAGCAAAGGCTGAGGATTATTTTAAGTCAAGCCACAAGGCATTGATATTGATATATAGCGCACCAATTCCTCAAAGCCTTCTAGAGTCTACGGACTCTGAAGGGTCATCATTTTGACTTGTATGAAGATGGATTGCAGAGCTGAGGTTAAGTATAGATTGCTTATCACCTACTAGAACTCAATATGGTTTTGTTTTGTTTGATATTGACCTGGACTGATTGAAACCTTGGAATTCTAATTTTAGAATTGTCTTTTAGTTAAGAGGATTCTTCTTTCTATGGAGTGTGCCTGGTTTGAGTCTAAAACCACTTCTAAATCTATTTTGCATTGATTCGAATAGGATAGAATGTGTGTGGGGTGTATATTGCAACGTATAGGCAACTGTTATATTGAATTTGATTGTGGCAAGTTAAGAAGTTTTAGCAAGGTGAGGGTTGTATCAAAGTAGACCAAGGACAGTTTCATCATTTGGTATTAGAGCTTGAAGCTCTTGGGAATTGATAATTTGTTGATGGTTATGATTTCTAATGAGTTGTTATAGGATTTGGCAAGAGGATTAGCAGGACAAAGTGCTAGAAGACCCTGGAGAGAAAAGGTATGAGTAATCTTTGCTATTTGATTTGAGTTTATTGTGTTAAGAAGAAAAAAGGTGAAAAAGGAAGGTTTAAAGCCATTGAGGCTTAAGAGAAGAAGAAGAAGATCCAAGAAGAAGCTTGGATAGTTTGCCAAAAGACTAAGGTGAAATAGACTTAGGTGAGGTAAAGGATGGAGTTTGAAGAATTGAGAAGAGAAGCTAAGAGAAGCTCAAAAGTAAGGGAGCAAGTGAATGCTCAAGAAGAAGATCCAAAGAAAGGTACGCTTGGATTTGTGATTTGTGTTTGATAAAGAGTTGCTACAGGATTGAGAGAAGAGGATCAAAAGACTAGGATGTAAAAGGCCTAGGTGAGATCAAGTAGATTGTCAAAAGACCAGTCAAGAAGAAAAGGCTTGGGTGAGACAAGGGATCAAGAGACTAAGGTTGAAAAGACTTGGGTGAAGATCTCAGAGATGGAAGTATTGTTGAAGGCACTACAGAGCAGCAAGGTACATGAGGGCACCAAGAAGAAGGCAAGTATTCACAAGAAGAAAGGTATGAACAGTTTTGTATTTGATAAAGAGATTGCTAATTTGAAGAGAGAGAGTTAGCTAAGATTAAAGATGAATATGAGTCTTGGATACAGATGGACAAGTAAGCATGGGTATGGCCAATGAGGAGGAGGTTGAAGTGGCCAATAGATCTCCTAAGGAAGAGGAGAAGAAGGCAAAATAAGATTGCCATGAAGAGAGAAGCCCATAGAGACAAAAAGATAAGAAGGTTGCCAAGTGAGCAGCAAGAGAAAGAGGTGGAGAAGAAGGTTCTCATTGAGGAGAACAAGAGAGAAGAAAGAAAAGATGAAGTACCAGGAAGAGCACTTGGAAAGATGAGATTGTCCATTAAGAGGACACTCATGGAGACATTATGGTCTCTTGTTTTTATATCTAATGTTGTTTTTGAGTGGGTAATTGTAGGTACGAGCAGCCTTGTGAAGGTCAAGAGAAGGGCCTTGGAGAGTGAAGAGATTGGTGCAAGAGAAGACACCAAGTACACAAGTGAATGTGTAAGAGAGAGAAGAGAGTTTGTTGTTGTTGTTGATAAAGAAGAAGAGATGCATTGGTTAATGCATGAGGGAGGTGTTGAGGAACCCCTACAAGTAAGAGAAGAGGTAGAAGATGAAGTTGAATTCCATGATGCCATTGAATGCCAAGAGGAAGAAAGAGAGCAGCCAAGCACAAAGGAAGATAAAGATTGCTACATAAACCAAGCTATCAAAGAGGTAAGTGAAGTGCTAAAATCTGATTTTGATCATTATTGTAAGCATGAAGCTGCTAATATATAGATACAAGAGTTAAGGAAGATGATAGAGCCTTCAAAAATAGAATTTAAGCATGGGTATGTGATGCCTAAATGGTGGAAGAAGCAAACTCCCAAGCAAGAGGAAGTGCTGGTACAAAAGCATGGATGCAGGATGCCTAAATGGCTTGTGAAGTCAAATTTTAAGAAGAAGAATCAAGTGTGGGTGCCTAAGAAGGCAAAGAGAAAAGATGTGAGTGTTGAGACAACAACACCAAGAAGTCAATGGAAGAGGATTGAAGGTGATTCCAGTAGCCAAGAGAATGAAGGTGAGAAAGAAAACTTCTCAAAGAATAATGAGGTAGAGCATGAAGACACAAAGATGAAAGGTAAGTCAATTGCTTATAATGAATGGGATGATGACGTTTTTAAATCATTGAATGATCTTTTTATGGAAAATAAGGAATGTAAAATGTCTATGAAAATTAATGAGCAGCAAGGAGAAAGTTTCAAGAGGATGGATAATGAAAGTGGAGATGTGAAATTAGTTCACATCTTTGAAAAGAACAAGGAGACACAAGGTAATAGTGTTCCTATTGTTTTTGATAAGTATATTGTTGTTGATGAAGAAATTGATTTGTGAAGACAAGCTAAGAAAGGAAGGGATGAAGAGTGAGGCTAGTGAAGGACAAGTAATCCTTGTGAGTGATCAGCCCAAATTTGATGAAGAGAATAGTGAGATAGATGAGATCTTACTAAAGGAAGAGTTGAAAATGTTGGAGGAGCTGTTTGGTAATTCAAGAGAGATAAATGAAGGTACAAGCCATGGTGAAGACACCATTGGAAAGAGTGAGACAATACAAGAGCAAAGCAAAGAGGCAAGGATAGTTTTGATCAAGGAGCAAGAACATGGAGGCAGCCAAAAGGCTTCATGGCCTAAAGATTTTGATTCTAAGGTGGCTCTGAATGTTTTATGTGCAGGTATGAAGGTTGCTGAAGTGAATGACATACATGAGTCATTAGAGAATCTCATGAACCAAGAAGAACAACAAGAAGATTTTGAAGACATGCTTGAAGATGATGAAGCATGGAGATTGGACATGGTAGCTGAGAAAGAAATAAGGAGAAGAACATACCAAAAGAGGAAGAAAAGCAAGACACTAAAGGACAAAGAATATCAAAGACAAACAATAGTATTGGCATTGACAACAAGATCTTGGTATCCAAGTATACAAGTGAGGACTAATGCATCGAGGTAGTAGTTCATTTGAACTAAGGTTCAAATATTTTCTAGAGGGAGAGTATGATGCAGGAGCATCTACAATGGCAAGTCATGTCTTAGTTTGAATTCATATTATTGTCTTTTCCCTCCTAAATGTTTTTAAGGAGGAATAAATGTAAAAAGTAAAAGTAAAAAGGTAATTTTTGGGATGTTGAGGAAATAAGGGGGAAGTGGTTGAAATGGTTTCAACCTTAGTAAATTGTTAAAAATTCCAAATTGTTTCTATTTTACCTTCAGTCTAAAATTGGGCGTAGAAGTTAGAGGGTTGTCCAGTTGGCAAGTTGGTAATCAAAACAAATTTGGAAATTATTTGATTTATTTCGGTGACTAAATAAGACAGAGGAGTACAAAGAGGAAAAATAGGGGAGGATCTCCGTAGGGAGAGGAAGAGTCAAGAAGGCATGCCAGAATAGAGTTTGCCACTGGAAGCCAAACATGAGCATATGAAGAAATTGCAAATACAGATCGAAGATGGAATGACAAGGGGCATTGAAGAGAAGGAGCAGAATTTGGATGCTTTCCAAACAAAGATGAAAGATCATGACATGTATCTGAAGACATTGCATTTGATGAAGAATATTGCCATCAAGGGGAATATTTGAATAGTCAGTCGCTGGTCGATGGAAGTTCCTCCTAGGATAATGTGACAGACACAAAACTTATCGTGAAGGAGGTGGAATGTAATACCATTAAACATGGACCTGTAAAAGAGAACACAAATGGAAGAAACAATGTAATTATTAATGAGGACAAACATCAGCTTGTGAGGAATGACCAGAAGACATTGTATGATCCATCTGGAACAAGTGACACTAGAGGTACGTTTCAGTAGGTCTCTGCAAGGACTACAAATTTATTTCTTTGACACAAACATGCTTGGGATTTCAGTGCTGGATGCGTTGAGATTGTAGGGAATTTAGAAGAAAAAGTGATTGACATTCTGCGTTGAAGGTAACATTAGTGTTGGAAAATCAACATTTCTTCAAAGGATAAATGAGACACTTGAACTATGTGATGTTGTGGAGATTGTTCCTGAACCTATTTCTAAGTGGCAAGACATTGGTCCTGAGCATTTTAATATACTGGATGCTTTCTATGCCAAACCTCAAAGATATGCTTACACATTTTAGAACTATGTGTTTGGCACCCGTGTAATGCAAGAGTGGGAATCTGCAAGTGGCTTAAAGTATTTTTAGTGACTGAATGGTTTTTGTGCGTGTTGTTCATGAGGCAAAGTGGATGAATGAAATGGAGACCAAGACCTATGAGAAAATCCATTATAATCATGGTGAGTGATAATACTTCTGTTGTAAGTAAGTTCGTATTATGCAAATTCGAGTCTATTTGAAGGGTGCCTATATTATGCAATAAAAATAGTTTAGCAAAGGCTGAGGATTATTTTAAGCCGAGCCATAAGGCAATGATATTGATATACAGCGCACCAATTCCTCAAAGCGTTCTAGAGTCTACGGACTCTATAGGGTCGTCATTTTGACTTGTATGAAGATGGATTGCAGAGCTGAGGTTAAGTATAGATCACTTATCACCTACTGGAACTCAATATGGTTCTGTTTTGTTTGATATTGACCTGGACTAATTGAAACCTTGGAATTCTAAGTTTAGAATTGACTTTCAGTTAAGAGGATTCTTCTTGCTATGGAGTGTGCCTGGTTTGAGTCTAAAACCACTTCTGAATCTATTTTGCATTGATTCGAATAGGACAGAATGTGTGTGGGGTGTATATTGCAACGTATAGGCAACTATTATATTGAATTTGATTATGGCAAGTTAAGAAGTTTTAACAAGGTGAGGGTTGTATCAGAGTAGACCAAGGACAGTTTCATCAATCAAGCTGAAAACAAATATTATACTAGATCAGTAAGTCATTATTAGTAGTCAGTAAACTTTAAGCCTCCTATAAATTTCTTTATATGACTCATGTCTTTTACATCTTGTGTTGGTTGAATTCTAAATCCTCCTACCATAAGCTTGAAAATCAAGTTCAATATTTTATTTAGGTTAGTTATAAGCATGGATAAGGCTTTTGGGATTAGTATTTTGTATCGAAGGAGGTAGCATTGGTTCTTTTGAGAATCATCATCAAGTCACTTCTTTGTTTACAAAATACATTGTATGTGTAAGTTATTGGAATTATAGATTTAAATTTTTTCCTCAAAACTGTATTTCTAAAGAGTCTCTTTATGGATGCATAACTTTAAAAGGGTTAGGATTTCAAAACCTTATTATCCTACTTATTTCTATCAAGGTTGTTTTATCTTTTTGGTAAATAATATTTGGAAAGGTTGGGAAAAAATTAAACCTTGTTTGATTTATAATTGGTTTAGGGTAGGTGATGGTTTTTTTCTAAACCACTTCTCTCTATGGTAGTTTCATAAAATTCTCATTAGTGGATAGCCTATCCTAGCTATGAAATACACATAATTTTGGCATACTATCTTAATGGAAATTATCTTTTTAATTAGGAAATAAATAAATGTAACAACTTTTTTACTCATTATAGAGTTGATACCTAGTTTTATACTTATTAAAAGTTATGGTTGTTTCAAAATATTTTACATAGATACAAGTGTAGGTTTAAACAAGTTAGATCTTGAGGTGGCCTACCATGAGATATTATTGGATTGAGGGATTATGCCCTAAAAGGTTTCCTTTGTGCCTCCCTTTTAATCTCCAAAGGATGGAACCCACATGGGAGGTCACATAAGAATTCACTCTTTTTGTTGTGTCACAACTGATTTGGCTAATCTTTGGTAGGAAGACATTACCTCCTCTGATAAAATGTGGTGACTAGGTTCCTCCACCAATGCAGTATGGAAATGAGAGTCCTCTATTGGTGCAACATGGTTATCCTTATTTCCTTGACATGTTTTTGTGTTTACTATACACTGGGTGGGATCCTAGATGAAAATGTGTAAGCAACAAATAATACAAACACTAGGTGAGATCCTCTACTTTAGGGACATTAGCTATTAGAAGTTGGTTAGTTTGGGAAATCTACATGATTAGGATACTATGAGAATCACTGGTTCTTTGTAATGGTGGATTAATTCATTCTTTATATTGTTTTGTTGGTCTAGGGGACTCTAAGGATACAACTTAGTCTACATTTATAGAAAGGTTGGCTCTGTTGCCAATAAACTTTGATATGATGATTTATAAAAATTGTTGGTCTTATGAAGGTCTCAACTTTATCATTCAAATCTGAATGGTCGCCAATTATTTATGACTGTAAAATGAAAGGATATTTTAATGCATAAAGGTCAGTTACATTGCTCTACAATAATGTAGTAATATTTTAAATAAAGATATAGGCCAGACATAGTCATGTGTTGAATGACCATCAAAAGCATATGCAAATTGGATGAAGCTAATCATTTACAAATATTCTAATGCTTCACGGTTCAATGACTCTTATAAATTTAGATGCACCATCTATGGTAATTACATCCACTTATATATAATTAAAAGAATTTTTGTAATTTTTTATAATTTGATAAGTGTGCAACAAGATGTTAGGAAATTAGATATTTTACAACAATAAATAACCAATAAATATAATGTAAATATGAAATAACAGAGATAATTCAATTAAACATGCATAAGACAAAACACCAAAATTACATGGTAAAACCTTAGCATAACTAAGGAATCATCTATGGTGTAAGATATCAAGGTTTACTAACTCCAAGGTGAATAGATTACATGTAAACTCATCTTAGATTACATGTGAACACACAATGATAAATACACCTAATTGGCAACACACCATTTCAACTCCTCCTACTAAAAACACAGTGGAAAAACACCATTAGGACTTTCCTTCATAAAATAGAATTTGATGGAATTTGTTTTCCTACAAATAGGAGTTTGACTCCTTGATTTTTTACTTAAAATTACTATCCCTAAACCCCTATCATGGGGCTCCATAAAATGTCGTTGCTCTCCCCAAACTCCCCATGATAATAATTGGGAAAAAGACGAGGGGGGCGAAGGGAGGACATGGACCGCTGGGGTGGAAGGCACGTTTCCCCTCACAACCCCTATCTAGAAGTGAACTACAAACCACATTACAAAGGAATCCAATATTTAACTTTATTATTCAATAAAATTTTAATATTTTAAAAATAAATTAGGTTCATATAAACGTAAGACTGGATTAATTATGAAAAAAGATTTATAAATTAGTCAAGAACAAGTTGTGTTTTGAATAAGAAACAACTGAACCCACTTGAGAGCATGCATAATTAAAACTTTATTATTGCATCATAAAAAGTGTATTCTACAAAAAGTGTATTCTACTTTAATACATTCAGTCTTTATTGATTTAAACTCTACCATGATTACAAAGTTATTTCTAAGATTTTTAAAGAACTCCAAAATAAATAATAATTGATTGATTGATTTTTGATATAGATATAGGGCGATAGTAGATCCGAAATACTCTTTTCTTTGGGCAGGTGGCGGAATGAGCGCTTTTACTGATTTGGTGGGTGAGAACACACTTTCCTAGATTTCATAGAAGTTGTCAATGTCAAAATTGTTTTTTTATTTTTGTGAAGAATAGTATATTAGAAATTTGTTTTTTGGGATTTGTCTGCGATATATTCCATCTCTGATAGGTACAGCGATTTTTATTTTTGTGAAGAATTATATATTAGAAAATTGTTATATGGATATGTCTGTTTGAGATGTCAAAAGCACTTCCACTCTTAATATTCAAAGTAGTAAGAAAGATGGTCCCCTCAAGAATACCTGCATGGCATAATACATTGGATTAAATCTTTAAGAAAAAACATGCGCTAGATAGTCAGCTCGGGATTAAAAAGGTATGATACCCTGAAAGTGTAATTAAAGTTTGTGCTCTGAACAAGAAACCGCTGAGCCCACTTGAGAGCCTCCATGAAATCCAATTGAATATATTCCTTCTATATTGACTCCACATTTGTTTTGCTACATTTGTTTGGCTTCATGTTTCAAAGATACGAAAGAAATAAAAATGAGTAACTTTAAAGATCGTGCTTTCCTAGATTTCATGGAAGTTGTCATTCAAGAACCCACACAGAACAAAATAATGAAGCTCTTTATGTACTTGACACGACTGTGAATTGCAGAGAACATTTGAAAAAGGAAGCACACACCCGTACTTTTGTACAACTACTGTCTTTCAGATTTCATTGTAAATAAAACAAAAAACAAATAGAATGAAAACTCTGTGAAAAGCATGTGGTTAAATTCTGATAAATCCAGCAAACTTTGTTAAAAGCATATATTTACTCTCTGATAAGGACAGCCACTTCTATTTCAGTGAAGAATGATATATTAAAAATTTGCTCTTGGGATTTGTGTGGAGTATGCAAAGTACTTTCCCCTTGAGATATTTTTTTTAATTCTGATAAATACAGCAAGTTATAGCATTGTAATTTATTATTATATTCTAATATAATGTAATCAATCAAGTGGAAATCAATTTCACATTAAAAGCAATCAAGAAAATTGTAATCTTTAAAACACTAAAAGTAAAAGGTTTGTGTTTTATTTGCTTAATATGGAAGTTTGATTTACTATATTTTTTTACTCTTCTTTAAATTTTATCTCTCATTTGACTCTAATTTCTTTGTATTTATATATTTTTTAATTTTTTAAACTATCATGTTTGTTTGTTGTTTTATTTTTTAATTTAATCATATTGTTTTTAAATAATTAATTTATTTTATTTTTTATTTTATAATGTCATTTTTCAAATAATCAAATGATAACATTCTCATGTCATTATAGCTCACAACCACTACCTTTGGAGGCCATTGTCACCTATCGGTGTAATAATATAATAATAATTAAAAAGTATAATATTATATCAGATATAATATATATTACAAATATATTTTATATTATATAGATATTAAACATGATATTAATATAATAATATATTGAATATTATGTATAACTCATTAGATTTTTGGAGAACTCAAATCTAGAGAACCACAAAGTAGAGTGTAGGGCAATTTTCCACTTCCCAAGGTGATTGAGATACATGCCCATAGTTTAAAAAACAAAAGATGCTTCAGCATACACACCCTTTTCAATGTAGCGGAGCTCCTAAGGCTTCACATTAAAAAATATAGGGAGAAACATAGCCTTAGTTTAGATGGTGATTTGTACTTACATAGAGCATATGGCATTGTTTAGTTCATACATAGAGTGTACATGCATGAAATTATTAAAAAAAATGATTGAACAAGTTTCCTATGTCTACAGTTAAATTAAAAAATAATATTTGACGTATGAAGTAGCCCAAGGAGATCACATTAATTGTGGCAAGATTAAAAATTGGTTAAAATATAACAATGTGATATTATAATAATAATTAACAATAAAGTTTAAACATGATAAATAGTTTAGTATTCAACAATGGGCTCTTGGATAACATGATATTTTAGATTAGTCTTTTTATTATCTTTTCTATTGACAAGATATTTCATGTGAAATCATACACTATAAAGTGGTTTATATCTCGCATGATGGTGCCATCTTCTATTGACAAAGACTCTACATTTCATGTACACCATATCAAATGAGCTTACAGATTGAATCTCTCTATTTGTTCATCTCGCCACTTAAGAGAAAATATCCTCACTTGATGATCAATCCCAAGTGGGATGGAATGTAGTGGGTTAAATTTAGGTTAAAGGGGGAATATACCTCACAAAATAAAAGAAGATGCTTGGCAATCACAATTTCTATGATATGATAATTTTTATATTAATTCACACATGATTGAGTTTCAAATTGATTAATATTATTTGAGTTTTTTCACTATGGGTGATTTTTTGTGCATTAATAATAAGGTGTTGTTGGTGTATCAAATGATAAAGGTAGTTGATCATAATATAATAAATAAAATGGGATTTTATTCCATAAATGACAAGAAGACACTAGATATGTTTTCAAAAACAAAAATATAATTCCTCCATCTTTTCTTGCACCTTCAAGGCAATTGCTAGTTGATAAAGTTATGTTTCATATAGTAGTCCTAGTTATTATGACCTAGATATAAATTAGTCTTTATTAGTAAATCCTTCCAATAGCTTTGTATTTTAAGAGTTTGATAGACATCTTTATTTACATTAGGCAACCTCTCAAATGGATTGAAAAAATAGTGATAATTGTGATATACATTTATATAACATGAAAAAAATATAACCAATTTTCTTTAAATCAATAAAATTATATTTCATATAATAACTAGAGTTCTTGTGACCTAGATACCAAATAGGCTTATTGGAAATGCATTTCAATTATAATTTCTTGTCTTATTTCTTTTTCAGGGGAAAGCTATAGCTCTTGTTTTGTGTCATGTTTGACACTTGTAAAATATTTGTGCATAATTTTACTACCCAAACTTTGCAAGATTTGTTCAACATGATTTATTATTACCTAAATCCTTTGGAATATTAAAGAGTAGCTTTGAAAGAAATTATAAAATAATAATAAATCTTCAAATGTATTTTATAAATTTCTTGGTTGTTTTTAAAAGCATAATATGCACTTACTCTATTTTGACACTTCAGAAAAAGGTAGACAGAATAGTAAAAATTATAAAAATATAATCAATAATAATGTTATTGAATTGGGTTACAACTTCATTCCTTGTTTTACTCTAAACTAGTGATAGATTGAAAATAACTCTCAATAATAAAGATGATTATTATCGGGTTTCCTTTCTATGTTCGAGATGGGAGGAGATTGGGTTAGAACTAAACTGGTCACTCCTGATAGCACTAGGCAAAACCCCATAGTGTGGCACATTCTTCAGAAAGGTGGTTTGGTAAATTTCATGGAAATAATTAAAAGGTTTGAGATTGTGCTCTCTTATTTTTTTGAAAAGTCATGAAATGTTAGGCATGTCACTAGTAAATGCCTCACTTTCAGTGTGTCCAAGGAAAACACTACTAATGCTATAGGTCTGACTATTCATGGGGGGTAGGAAAAGGGTATATTTTTATAAGGCTAATTGGATGAAATGAAGATCTATAAAAAACTTTCTCAGATGTAATAAAAAATTGGAGTAAGCTTTAGGAAATATACTCTAGAGACTTTGTTCCAAAGCCTTAAGATAATTTTGCACTCCAAATTATAAAGTATACTATACTTGAGGGGAGGTTTAAATGGTTCATATCCTACCACTCCACATTCCCCAATCATTTCAAACACATAGTGAAGGTTATTATTCCTTTCTTCCTTATTTTATCCCTTGAGAATTCTATTTTAGATACTTAAATTATTAAATATGAGATTCTACTGAATCAAGGTCTTATCTTCTTTATCTTTGAAGAAGCCAAATCCTAATGTATTAAGACTATTCATGTTCCAAATTTCACTCTTATGGTTTAGGTCCCTTCCAATTCTAGTCAATGTGAGTAGGTCAAGTCAGCTTTTGGCAAGGATCCCCATTTTCGTAATTTTTTAAATTTAATGTTATTCTCACCAAAAACAAATTTAAATAAAGAGCCAAAGGTTGGGACTAACATGTGTCCTAATGTTCCTATCCCTTTGTTAATATTGAGATAAATTTCCATGTCTATTATTTCCATAATAAGATATCTTACATATTAGCAAACAAGAATGTCCATCATAATCTGAGCTCTCATCTGTCAAATAGGAGATATGTTGAGATCCATACTTATGGATGAGAGCATCTTAGAGGGTCAACTAGGTTCAAGGGAGACTCATAGGTAAAAATTAAATTTCAAGGTTGATTATATAAATAAGGAATTAATCCTTCAAAAGAATATTCTCAAGTGGTTAATGACTGAAATTGGGAGACTAAGAATGAGAATTGATCTTATTCACTGGTGACTAACTAGAGGCCAAACCCAACCATATATCAGAGTTCATTTTAATAAAGTTCTTTTTTCCACTACTGTTAATCTATGTGAACTCAGAGACGAGGTGAAAATATGAAATAAAAGATATCTAAAATGAAGGTTAATCATACCTCTCTAAAGGATATGTTAAAAGCTATGGTTCAGATGAGCAGGGTGATGATTTAAAATTTTGTAACCTTCATTCTCACCCTTTATGATGATATGAAGAAGAGAAGAGGAATTATAATATAAGGATGCCCTAATAAAAGAACCAGATGCAAGAAGAAAGAGAAATAAGTTGAAGTGAATACTATTTGTTTTGAAGTGGTTGAAGATAATCTAAACTTTTAAAAGGAAAAATGGGACATTGTTAGGGCCTTAATTGACTCTTCCCATATCAACCTTCTTAATTTCTATTTATTCTATATTTTTTGTGATTTCACTATTTCTTAGTTATTTTTTATGCTATTTTATTACAATGTTCTCTTTGCATGGGAGTTCACCTAACTATATTTTTATTATAGAAGACTTCTCCTAGTTTTATTATTTACTTTATAACTCTATTTTGCATAAGGATTTACACCCATTCAAAAACTCACTTTTACTAAATAATAAAATTATAATAATTTAATGTGAAATTTATACTTTATATTAAAATGATAAAATCATCACTTTCTAATAACAACATAGGCTTTTAAAAAAACCCAACTCGTAGTAACAATGGTAGGGCTAAAAATCATGTCAGATGATTTTGATTGTTGGATAATGTGTATGGAAGCATATTACATCACATGGGAGCCCATGCATGAACCATGGTTTGATGTCCATTATTTCATCTACAATAACCATGTCAATTAGTGATAAGACAGATAAATAATTATCAAAAATCAACTTCTATTGAATATAGATTTACTCTGCCTTAAAAAGAGATGAAATAAGAAATTTAAATGTGTTTTTAATCTACTAATTATTCAAAATTTAATATATACACCACATAGAATAGGGGATGCAATATATTTTTAGTCTTATATATAAAAGAGGATATATATGCTAAATCAAGTATGTTTGCATTCATATATTCATGAAAGAAAATATTATATGTTGTATCTTTAGAGGTCCTACCTTTTCATGACAAGGAAGTAAGAGTTGAGAATAGTTTGATATCTATCATTATTTTTAATTTATTCACTTTCTTATTTTCAAACATCATTTTTCTCTTCATATTATTCATTTTATAAACAATTTTCCACAAAATAGCTAGCAAACAAATATTTAAAAGTTTAATGTAGTTAACAATTATTATCAATTCACGACTATTTTATTATTTTTATGTTTTTTTACTTTGAACCTCTCGGTATACTAAAGCTACATAATTTTACAATTTTAATATATCAAAGTAAACAATTGGTCGATCCACTTTTAAGATGAAAAATAAAAAGGAAACCCACAATAAATTATATGCATAATGGTCTTATACAAAATATTTTGCATTTCAATTTTGTAAAATAGTACTAATGAAAAATACATAAAATATAAGCTTAATAAAGTGGATAAACATAGTAAAATACATTAATCCAACAACTCTCTCTCTCTCTCTCTCTCTCTCTCTCTCTCTCTCTCTCTCTCTCTCTCTCTCTCTCTCTCTCTCTCTCTCTCTCTCTCTCTCTCTTGTTGGGGATCAACCAACAATGTTGATTACAATATGAAAGAAATTAAATGCAGAATTAAATCAGAATGATAAGTAACTAGAATGATAAATAGCAAAGAACAAGAGATACAAGAAACCACCCTGAAAACTTGTATTAAACTCTTTACAGAAGGAATATAATTGAAGAAACTTCTTTTCTTCCACACCTCTCTCAGATGTATAGATCTCTCTCTAGATCTATTTCCCTCAAGAGCTCTCTCTCTCAATTACAATCAACTCCAACAACCTGGAATGATTCACATATACAATTCTATACTGTTCTATTCAACATTTTACTCATACAATAAGCTAAGAAGAATTATCCTATTATATAATAATTAGGAAACATGAGCATACAACTACAGCCATCAGATGTACCTCCTAATCAAGGGCTCTAAACAGTCTTACTAATAATAGAGATGCAGACTTAAGACTATCACTTAATTCTAACATGCAAACACTCTGTTCTGTCCATGAAAATAGCTTTCTGGATGCACAGGTAACCGACGTCAATTCCTGCCTATTTGCCTGTGACCGACGTCAGTCGATCCATGACCGACGCTGGCATCTCTTGGCCTGCTCCTGACTGACGTCTGTCACTCTTGATCGACGTCAGTGACTGTGTAAACTTGTAACTTGCAATACGCTCCTTTGGTGAAGCTTTTAGCTCCACACCTTAACAATCTCCCACTTGGAGATAAATAGCTACACCAGTACCTGTACAACAACATCTTCTAGCTCCTCCATCTTCAACTCAATCATGAAGACCAATAGAAGTTGAATGAAGATTCAACTTCTCCTTTGTAACTAGCTTGGTTAACATATCTGTAGGATTCTTATTTGTATGGATCTTCTCCAGCTTCAACTCACCATCCTCCAATACCTGTCTTATGAAGTGGTACCTTAGCTGTATATGCTTTGTTCTTGAATGAAAGGCTGAATTCTTAGCCAAATGAATTGCACTCAGACTGTCACTATACAATCTGCAACTCTCTTGCTCCTTTCCAAGCTCTTCCATGAACCATGTCATCCATATCATCTCTTTGCTCGCCTCTGTGACTACAATATACTCTGCTTCTATAGTTGACAAGGCAACAACCTTCTGCAAATTTGATATCCAGCTAACCACTATTCCACCAACAGTGAAAACATATCCTGTGGTGCTCCTCCTGCCATCCAAATCACCTGCCATATTTGAATCTACATAACCATGTAGAGAAGTATCTAAACCTCCATAGCACAAATGCCTACTACTGGTTCCTCTCAGATATCTAAGGATCCACTGAACTGCTTTCCAGTGCTCCTTCCCTAGATTGGCCATATACTTACTTACAACTCCCACTACTTGGGCAATATCCGGTCTAGTACACACCATTGCATACATTAAACTCCCTACTACGGAAGAATATGGAACTCTACTTATGTACTCTACCTCATCATGTGAATTAGGACATTGTTCTTTACTCAACTTAAAATGTCTAGCCAAAGGTGTGCTTACCGGTTTTGCATCCTGCATATTGAACCGTTTCAACACCTTGTTCACATAATCCTCTTGAGACAAAATCAACCTGTGATTTTTCCTGCCTCTCTTAATACTCATGCCAAGAATTTTCTTTGCTGCTCCCAAATCCTTCATGGCAAATGTGTGAGCTAATTTCACCTTAAGCTCAGAGATATCTTGCATGTGTGATCCTGCAACCAGCATATCATCTACATACAACAACAGAATAATATATCTACCATTATTTAATCTCTTAAAATACACACAATGGTCAGATTGACACCTACTATAGCCATGCTCAGTCATAAACCTATCAAATCTCAAATACCACTGTCTAGGAGCTTGCTTGAGGCCATACAAGCTTTTCTTCAATCTGCACACTAACTTCTCCTTACCTTTGACCTCAAATCCTTCTGGTTGTTCCATATATATTTCTTCATCCAAATCTCCATGAAGAAATGATGTCTTAACATCAAACTACTCAAGATGCAAATCCTCAATAGCAACTAAAGATAATACAGTCCGTATAGAAGTCATTTTAACAACAGGAAAAAAATTCTCACCAAAGTCAATACCTGGTTTCTTTGTAAATCCTTTCTCTACCAATCTGGCCTTATATCTCATCTGTCCATTCTCACCTTCTTTCAATCTGTAGGTCCATCTGTTCTTCAATGTCTTCTTGCCAGCTGGCAACTCAACCAAATCCCATGTTTGGTTCTCTTTCAAGGACTCCATTTCCTCAACCATGCCACGCTCCCACTGATTCTTGGATTCTACCTATATTGCTTCTTCAAAACTCTTTGGTTCTCCACCATCAGTTAGCAATAAATAGAATAATGAAGGGGAATATTGAATTGGAGGTTTACTTACCCTTTCTGACCTCCTGATGGGCGTCTGAGACTCATTCACAACACGCTGTCCACCCAAATTCTCTGACAGTGACCGACCTCGATTACTTCTAGGCCTATAACTGGTCGACGTCAGTTCTGCCTGACCGATGTCAGTTTCTATCTTGCCGACATCGGTCACTATATGACCGACATCGATTTTTGTTCTGTCAACGTCGGTTCCTGCCTGGCTGACGTTAGTCTCTATGTTTTCCTTTTTGTGATTAATTTTTCTTGTGAGCTCATTTTGGATTTGTCACCTCATCCAATTCTCCATTGCTCTGCCTAGATTGATTCAGCTTCTTGAGCTGATCACTATACATCACTTTTTCATTAAAAACAACATAACGGCTCCTAATTATTTTATTAGTTCCTAGATTCCAAAACCTAAATCTGAAATCATCAGAGCCATAGCCAATAAATGTGCACCTCATAGACTTAGCATCCAACTTCTTTCTATTTTCCTTATCAACGTGCACAAAGGCTTCACAACCAAAAACTTTGAGAAATGAGAGATCTACCTTTTTACCTGTCCATGCCTCTTCTGGAATTCCACCATCCAAAGTTGTAGAGGGTCCTCTGTTAATTAGGTACATTGTAGTATCAATAGCTTCTGCCCAAAACTCTAAGGGCAAACCAGCATACAATCTCATACACCTTGCATGCTCCATTATTGTTCTGTTCATCCTTTCAACAACTCCATTTTCCTGAGGTGTCCTTGAACTATCCTTTGCCTATGGATTTCATGCATATAACAATACCAGTTGAACTTGTAGCTGCAAAAGTCACCACCATTGTCAGATCTCAGGCACTTCAATCTTCTGCCTATTTCATTCTCAACCATAGCTTTCCAAATCTTAAAAGTCTCAAATACATTAGATTTCCTCTTAATACAATAGACCCATACCTTTCTTATAGCATCATCTATGAATGAAACATAGTATTGTGATCCTCCAATAGAAGCAACCTGAGCTGGTCCCCACATGTTTGTGTGAACAAGCTGCAACTTATGCTTCTTCTTTGTTGACCCAGTCTTGAGAAAACTTACTCTCTTCTGTTTCCCAAAAACACAATGCTCACAAAAATCTAGATCTATGCTTTTCAAATCTGAAAGCTTGCCTCTTGACTTAAGAATGGACATTCCCTTCTCACTCATGTGGCTGAGCCTAGAGTGCCACAACTTAACATCCACATCTAAAGTAGATAATACAAAAGGAGAATTATTAGTAACACAATTACATAAATAGAGAGTATCTACTCTCTTACCTCTGGCCATTACAAGTGAACCCTTGGTCACCTTCCAAGATTTAGCTATGAGAGTTACTGTACAACCCTCATCCCCTAACTTTCCTCCAAAAATCAAATTCTTCTTCAAGCTGGGAACATGCATCACATCTCTCAACACCCATGTGTTGCCATTCTGCATTTTCAGCTGCAGTTTTCCTTTGCCAATAATTTTACAAGGCTCATCATCCCCTAAATACATTATTCCAAAATATCCATGGACATAGTCACTAAAATATTCTCTATTAGGGGTAGCATGAAAAGATGCACTAGAATCTAAAACCCAAGATTCTATATTATTATGCAAAGAGAATATTAAAGCATCTTGTGTAATACCTGCAACCTTTGCTTCTACTTTTCCTTCATGCTAATTTTCCTCCTTAGGCTTTGAGCAGCAATCTCTGCTTATGTGCCCCATCTTTCCACAATTCCAACATTGTGGCTTCCTGCCATTTCTGGATTTGGATCTACCTCTCACCTTTGACTTAGACCTTGATCTCTCTTTCTTGCTCTTCTATTTTTGCCTTCCCCTGCTCTCAAAACTTAAAGCATTCCCTGATGTTTCCTTTGTGCTTTTCCTACAAATTTCTTCATTCAAGATTACACTAACAACATCCTCTACTTTTAAAATATTTGAAGCAGATGCAATATTACTAACTGCCATTACTAAGCTATGCCAGCTTTCAGGCAAAGAACATAATATTAAAAGAGCTTTAATTTCATCATCAAACACTATTTTGATTGAACTTAATTGATTTACAATTCCATGGAAATCATTCAGATGATTAGATACAGATCCACCTTCCTGCATTTGCAAATTAAATAACTGCTTCATAAGATATACCTTATTTGAAGTTGAGGGTTTTTCATACAAATTTGCTAAAGTAGTCATTAACTCTACCATAGACTTTGCCTATGATAAATTAGATATCATAGTAGATGCCAGACTCAATCTTATAGACCCCAGAGCCTTTCTATCAAGAACTTCCCATTCTTCATCATCCATGTCTGTGGGCTTCTTTGCAATCCCACCTAACGGTAAGTATAGATCTTTTTGATACAAATAATCCTCTATCTACATTTTCTAATGTTGATAATTCTTGCCATTAAACTTCTCTATTCTCAATTCTAATGTTGATAATTCTTGCCATTAAACTTCTCCATTCTCAGTTTACTTTCTTCTGCCATTGCTTCTCCCACTCAAATAGAAATCCCTATAGAAATCCCTATGAGTACCCTGTAATCAATACACACTATCCAGATCTAAAACACCTGTTAGTCAACCTGAGCTCTGATACCACTTTTTGGGGATCAACCAAGAATGTTGATTACAATATGAAAGCAATTAAATGCAGAATTAAATCAGAATGATAAGTAACTAGAATGATAAATAACAAAGAACAAGAGATACAAGAAACCACCCTAAAAACATGTATTAAACTCTTTACAGAAGGAATACAATTGAAGAAACTTTTTTTCTTCCACACCTCTCTCAGATGTACAGATCTCTCTCTAAATCTCTTTCCCTCAAGAGCTCTCTCTCTCAATTACAGTCAACTCTAACAACCTGGAATGATTCACATATACAATTCTGTACTGTTCTATTCAACATTCTACTCATACAATAAGCTAAGAAGAATTATCCTATTATATAATAATTAGAAAACATGAGCATACAACTACAACCATCAGATGCACCTCCTAATCAAGGGCTCTAAATAGTCTTACTAATAATAGAGATGCGGACTTAAGACTATCACTTAATCTTAACATGCAAACACTTTGTTCTGTCCATGGAAATAACTTTGTAGACGCACAGGTAACCGATGTCAGTTCCTGCCTGTTTGCCTGTGACCGACGTCAGCTGATACATGACTGACACTGACATCTCTTGGCCTGCTCCTGACCAACGTCGGTCGCTCCTGATTGACGCTAGTGACTGTGTAAACCTGCAACTTGCAATATGCTCCTTTGGTGAAGCTTTTAGCTCCACACCTTAACATCTCTCTCTCTCTCTCTCTCTCTCTCTCTATATATATATATATATATATATATATATATATATATATATAATTTTAACAATTAAAATGAGCTACTCTAAAATTGTAAGTACATGGTATAGGGAAGGTGGAGTAAGAATGTTAAAAACATGTTTCTTGTCAAGATTAAAAAGGTGGTGTAGTGATGTTAATTGTTGTGAAGAAACCAAAAAAGATATTCTAATATATTTAAATAATCATTTGAAAATTATGTTAATATAAACGTTGAGCATTATAATACTTTCAAGATTGAATAACCTCATGTTGAATATTAGGCATCAAGAGACACAAGGTATTTGGGGAAACATATATCATGAGGTTGTTCAAGATAAAAATGGAATATTTTGGATCATACTACAAGATGATCATTGAAATATTTATGTAATTCACAAGACAATTATAAGATTATATAGATATTAGAGTTAGCCAATAAAAGTAGAAAATCCAAGATTCAAATGTAGGAATACAATTAAGAGTTCCATAAAATTATAATTAGTTTCTATAAAACATGTTAACACAATTTTTATCCAACCACAACTGGAATAAAACCTTATAGTTGTAAAAATACAATAATAATTGAATTTTGGCATGAATTGAACAATGGTAAACCCTACTTGACTGTAGGGCAATATCTACTAAAACCCTTCAATAAACTCAAAGAAATGGAAGAGTTGAAAAATGGAATATAAACTTTGATTGCACATTATCTAGGAGAAGTGTTTTGCAAACGAAAGTGAGGATTTGTAATGACCAAATATAAAGTACTGGGAAAATATTTTGGTGAGTTTCAAACTTTTTGAACTAGGAATATGATATTAGCATGTCATTTTTTTGTCAATGATATATTCCACACTACAATGAACATTATTTTACATTTGTTTATAAATGAAAAAGTGAAAAAACATATTGAATGACTATTAAAATATGATAATAACAATATTAAAATTTGATAAAAATAGTATTATAATTTGATAATAGTAATGTCATATTTTAATAATATTATAATCCAATAATAATAATAATATTAGAATCTAATAGTGACAATATTAGAATCCAATACTAACAATATTGGAGCTATTAGAGTCTAGATTTGGTGAAATATATCCAAATCTAGTGAAATGATGGTTTAAATACGTACAAATTTACAACCTTTTTCACATCTTATATTGCAATTACATGCAATGGAAACCATTTCTCTTCAAGGAGGGGAAATTAATTAAGGAGGATTTAAGCATTTGATCAAATTGTGACATAACAAATTTTAACCATGGCATATGGTGTAATCACATATAGCTTAAAAATAAACCCAAACACATATAATCATATTGAAAATTCTTAACTTTACTTCTTTGTTGTCACATAGTTTTGAATATCTCAAAATTATTCCATTCAGTGATATAAAGCCATTATAAGTAGTCATAAAACTAATTATTGGTTATGACATGATTATTACCAGCTTTTGTAAAACATCAAATCATGTTTTACCTTCATCATCTTTATATTAATACACTTTTTTATTATTTTTAAATTTAGTGATATAGAGATAAACTACAAAGTACATAGAAATCACACATTTGATCTTTTGCATCTGGTATGAAACTATTGCATAATAAAACCTTCAAATTATGTATTTAATCAAGTGTTCATTTTGTTCTTGGTTCTTTCCCTTTTATTATTGTACCATGTTATATCATTCATCCTATATCATTTTCTATACACTTCTACAATAATTATGGGGCCCCTATAAGCATTATACCCAATAATGGCCCACTTCTCTATGACATGAAAGTTCATGTGATACATGGTCATCCATAAAAACACCAAGAACACTCATCCATATTTACACAAAATTATGTACCTTATTTGAATTCCAACATGTATCTAAGATAGTAAACAAATTAAAATCTAGGTTGGTATTCCATCTTGATGTCCTTTGTTAAAGTTTAGTCTATTCAACTTATGTAGTGTCTAAGTCTTTTATATTTTAAAAACCTTCACTTTTTAATATAACATTTGAGGATGGAAGTATCTCCCTATACATATAACATGAATGCATACCTTGAAAAATATGCAAATTATAATAACTACCCATTTCCCTAATGGTGTAAGGAACATAGTAAGTGATATAATTTTTGTTTTTAGGTGTTCGTATATTAGAAACAAGGAAAAAGGGAAGCAACAAGAGAGTCTATGGGATATCAATGTCTTGTTACCACATTAATGACATTATATTATTAATTTAAGCCACAAATCAGATGTGGAGTCCTATTTAATTCAAATCATATCTCATGACATTCTCATCCACCCTTAACAATAGAAAATAATAAATCAAATATGTCTCCACCCTAAAATATATGGACCCCTTTGTAATGGATGATGCATGTAATGCAAATCCAACTATTACCCTAAATATGGGTTTGGTATACAATATGGGACTCTTATTGCATGTTATCATGTATAATACTCTATCATATCAACTTGCTATGAGGTAGACACAATTTTAAAACTCTATAGCACCTCAATCTTGTACATTTATAAAATATAGACCTTGGCTATTCCTCTTACTTTTAGACCTTTCCTTCTATCACAAGGATCACATACAATACATATGTATGCCTATTGATTATCTCTTAGTTTGACCAATGTTACTCTAATGACTCAAAACTTATATCATACTTATAATTCTATTCAATTATCTTTTGTCTCTGCAAATTCTAGACTTGTGCCTATTTTTGAAACAACTATAACACTTGCATCCTAGTTAGACACCTACATTGATGCAAGTATCCTATCCCAACATAAGTGTCTAATTCCCTAAACATCATCTAATTTACAAATGAAATTTGTCCCTATGGTTGGCCTAAGTACTTTAATGTGAGAAGTTATCCAAAATGATTGGTATAAATACACTATGAATATTCATTAATTCCACACCTAACACAAACCTAGATAGACCATAAAAATCACAAGGAAACTTACAAAAAACATCTAGTCAAGAATTCATGCAAGCAAATCTTCCCTATTTTCCCATAATTCCATATCAGTCATAGGGAAAACATAACTACAAGTCTAAATTACTTAAAGAGCAACCCAACTGAAATATTTTCCAAGTTACAAGCTAGGTCACTATTGTACTTGATTATCAGAATTGTATCCTTATGCACAAATAAACCCACACATAAGGAAGAACTATATCAATCAGAGGCCCTCTTATGATTAGTGTCCATGTAGGTAACAACTAATAATAGAGGGGTATTTGAGGTTATCTCGACATCATGAGCCCACTAACATATTTTTCCCAAAATCATTATGAAGATGAAGAACTATGGTTCTACTATTTTATAAGGAGTGACAAAACATGAGCCAAATTAGAGTACACCAAATCAAAGATGACATAGAACCTAAAACATTCCAGGTGGTTGCATGCAGATCTAACATGTATTCTATAGTAGACACTTGTATCTAGGCTAGACATAAACATCGATGCACCAATTCAAGGTTGACGTAAGAATTTGAGGTTACAAAAGTGCTTAATCTAAAATTTGACAATAGTCTCAGTATATGCTTCCAATCTTTTTCCTTCATATGCTAGACCTATATTTGTATTAACATTAGAACTAACTAAAAATCTTATTTTCATTATCATTCAAATATATACTATAGCTGTAGTTTTTAATTTTATCATATCTTAGGATATAAATTTATAATGTCATTTATTTGAGTTTGGAAATTAATTGTCCTTATATACAGATAGTTTATCACCCTCGTGCCTTAGGGTATCTTTGTATCCCCTTAACCCTAGATTCCTTAATCTATATTTTAGGGTTAAATATTTGGAGAAGTTGATCTATATATATGTATTTTTTTATAATTACTAAGTTTTTAAGTCAACTAGGGTTTCATATTAATGTACTTTTTTATTTCGTACTTACACTATTCTACATGCACCCTAGTCTTATACATAGATTATGTGTGCCTATTATACAAAATGAGATTCCTCTCGTACCACCTAATATGTCTAAAATTAATGAAGGGCCTAACCTTATGTTCCACTCTAATGTAATGTTTAATATGAAAAATATACTCATGAATTTATCATAAAATAAGAGTCTAATAATGAAAACCATTAGTCTAATGAAATTAATGAACATGAGAAAATATATCATGAGAAAGTGTGAACAACTGCATTATTCTATGAATGTATTTGTCAAAACCCTTAAGATCTTGATAAGATCTTATGAACCATATTAGAAACTAAAAAATCAAAAAACATAGATGCATAAGGAAATGCATATATTGATCATGATATTATAGCTATGTGTCATCCCAATATACCAAAAACTCCCACATTGAACACATCACTGCTTCTTACTTCTATTGGGGTCACGAGATATGTATTCATGCCTTTGTTCACTGAAACTACCATTACAACATATTAAATGAGAAACCATAGTATTTCAACCTAATTTCTAGTTTTAATGCCTGTATCTACACAACCTATGGATACATCTCTTTTGGTGAGTTTTCAAATGTCCAACCTTAAAAAACAAGACTTGCAATCTCTTGTTGAAACAATCAAACTATTCCAAACTAAATAAATATTGACTACAGTTCTATGAAATCACCTTATGCTATTTATTCAAAAGAGTTGTTGCATAATCCTTTTTCTCTAGAGATATCTTTGTACACCTTACTAACAACCTAAACTGCACTTAAGTTCACATTTTATGATGACAAGGGTTATCCTAAATAACATCTTAAATATTTTTATGTGGCATGTCATGATTATACCTATAATGATAAAATTTTGAGTAAATTATTTCCAATAAGATTAAAAGACTATGATTTGAGGTGGTTCTATGATTTACCAACAAAATTAGTAAATGCATTTCAACCTCTTGATGATTAATTTTTATCATACTTCTCTATTGATATCATTGAAAATGTTTCATGTGCCCAAATTTAAACTATCAAACAAAGAACCAATTAACCTATAACTGATCATGTATTAAGTTACAATAAAATGCTAGCTAAAATGAACAATCTGATGGAAGATATAGATTTTCAATACATTTAATCAAATATTACTTGCCACATTACATGAGTCCATTATTTTCAAAATATTCAAATATTTCAATGACTTATGCGATATTGTTCATAATTATGAAAGGAAACTTATCTCATTTAATGAATGTAAATATGTAAAAAACACATTGGCTACATCTTCATCTAATACCAAATTTACTATCAAATGAAGTTACATGGTAAAGCCTCCAGAACCTAGAAAGAAAATAATTACCATAGTTGATGTGGTGTCATAATAACCTAATCATATTGTCCTATCCAATGCAACAAGGAGATGATTTACATGCTTGCCTAACTCTCCTACTTCATTAATCCCATAGCTTGTAGAGTGTCTTCTCATATCTCACCCTTATCCTATATAGGTTGATATGAGTAGATCTCTACATAAAAGGCATGATACAAGTGCTTATTTTGACTATCACCACAGCCCTAGGCATCCCATAAATAGATGTTTTACATTGAAGCATAAGATCCAAGACCTTTTGATGACCAAAATATTACCTTTGATGATCCTTAAAAGGATTCTAGTTCACAACATAATGATCACCAGAAGCAAAACCTATTTAATAATCCTTTACAAGACCATTCTAAGAAGGACCCATCGGTGATAATGAAATATAATTCACATCATACTCTATCCCATTATAGGCACCCATTTAATGGGATTATTGGTACTTATATGTGGCATACACCTCCTCTGTTTCAAATTACCTCTATTAATTTTATGACAATGATATTTTAGATGATGAACCCAATATTCATTCTTTATACATTCACCATACATTGATCACTAGCCTATACATAGTGTTATTATTGATAATAATGAAAGTATTGATGTTTATACATTGACATTACTTACACAATTGGGTTATATAAATCATGATTTATGTCCTTCAACTAGATTAGTTAATGTATTTTATGGGTCCTCATAAGAGGTTCTTGTTGAGGTTGACTTACCTTTTTATGTGGGCTCTGCACATGTTGTTACAACCTTCTTACTTATACCTTTCACATGTGTCTTTGATATGTTATTTGGATGCCATTAGATACATACACTTAGAAAATTACCTTTTATAGTACATAGGCATGTTAAATACATTCATGCCAATCAAGTAATTATAGTTTCCTTAATTCCATATCAACATCCACTTGAACAAGATAATTTTCTTCTAGGATAATTAATTATCAAAACTACCAAATTTAATCCTCTAAAAAAGGATGAGTAATAGGGAATACCCTTTCCTAGTTTTCTATTACTTGAGATACCATTACACTAGAGATACATAATGGATTCCAAGAAATCCTCATCTACAACACATCATATTTTGAGATCCAGAGCATCTAAACATGTTCCTATTAATTTTATTCAAAATAAATCATATATCACTTAATGATGGGTTCTTTGAACCCCTAATCATATTTTTTCTTCACGACCATAAAGTCCTATTATACATATGTATAGTAATAAAATTCTTAAAGTGACATTTATTACACCTATACATGATCTTTGGTAATATCACTAGTTTATTAGACCATGTTCCTAATGGGGATATATCTATGCACATCGATTGGATGACCTCATAAGATAATTATTTCTATGAAAATATTAAAAAAATACTAAAAAATAAAAAATTCCAAAATCCAATAATATTTTCATCATTGACATGTTCTATTAACTTCTTGGCATATATGTTATTTGTTCCATGTTGGTAGATAACGTATCATTTATATCTGTATACACATGTGTTTCATGCATATTTTGGGTGTGATTTAGGCATACCCATATACATGATCTATGCACTTTTAGATGTTGGATCTTCCTTCTACTCACATCATGTGGACATTAGGTGCATCCACTTCTTTGATCATGATACATATAAGTTATATTATGACAAATTTACATTATCATGTTTAAGCTTATGTACTTATACATGCCTTTATCCATGCTTATATCTTTCATAGTGTATGTTATATGATATGTACTTAGCTTTTTTACACCACAGATGATCCATGGGCTAGTATGTTATGTTTATGCTAGTTGTTTAGTATTTATTTTATACACTTTCTTGAGTGTTTTACCTTACTATTGAATTTCTTGGTTGAGAATTTGAATATGCTCTATTGTTTGTGACCCCCATCTCTGTGTTTTCCTATTTGACATTTGAATATGTCAATCCTTGATGTATGGTCATTTGAGTATGTCATCATTTATTTTATGTACATTTGAATAAGTCATGTCCCTTAAATTGTGTGGAATTTAAACATTCCCATTATTTGAGCTCTCCTTGGGCCATTTCCTTCTAATATACTTTTAAGTCCTCTTGTGTGTGTGCTTCATTGCCTATTTATGTTATACTTTTACTATTTAGATGTTTCCATGATATATATATACTACATCTTATGACTTGATGTGATCACACTTGACATTCTTCAATGATAAATATACCTAGACATGTTTCTCCCCTATGATACATGATACATTCATAATTTACATTGTTTTCTTATCTTTTTGAGGTAAGGTAACTAAAAATTATTACTTCCCATTACCTCAAAAAGGGAAGCACATTATTTGGTGCATGTGATAGGATAGTGGATTGCACATTACTCACATATTCATATTACAATAGGGGCATGTTTTGGAAACATGTTCTCCACACTCATACTGGTTCTCATATTCAAATTATAGTGGGGGCATGGATTGAAAACATGTTATCGACACTCATACCAATTCTCAATTTCAGCTATGTAGTGGGAGTATGTATTAGAAACATTTTATCCACACCTATACAAGTTTTTCATTTTCATATTATATTGGGGGCATGTTATGGAAACATGTTCTTCACAATTACATGGTTTTCAAATTGGCCAAAATTCACAGTTATATGATTTAAATACACATTTGTGGTAGAATTACATACATTTGTACCATTTTTATACCCATAATGAGACATAATAATATGAATATGGTATGAAAAATATCATCTAAAATTTAAAAATAAAATCATATTTCATATTTCAAAAACTTCTGCAGACTTTAGCTAACTAGGTTTGACTATTATGAACTATATTGAGGTAATCTACTGCAATAGTTAGTTCTTTTTTGGTATGGTTGAGGTGATTAAATAACTTAATATTCCTATGTTTATAGGTTGGTCATGACTCAATCATTTAACCTCACCAAATTTATAGTGTGATTTGACTTGGTTCACTCATGCTCACCAGGTTATAAGTATTATTAGGTTGCATGATGAAGCTAATCTCAATTGTCAGGTGATAACTCACCTATATATACAAAGTTGGTGGAATGTGTCCTTAGATATTAATATATTTATGCACTTTTTAGATGTTATATTTTTCCTAATCCATCTCAAATGGTTCACAATGATACAACATTTCAAATCAAATTTCCAAAAGGCAAGGTAGTTGAATCGATACATAGGTGTATGCCTAAACATTGCTCTTTTTCAATTTAAATAATTTCAATGTTGTCCATTTAAAACTATATGTACTAATTATACATTTTAACATGATCTTGTTTGTCTTTCAAACACCAAAAAACACTCAATCTAGGATCACACAAAGGTAGTGTGGGGTATACACACCCATGTACACATTTATTTTCCTTTAAAGTAGCAATTTCATTATTAAATTTAGAGGGGGGGAATATTTAAACAATTTTATAAATTATTTATCACCTCCGTGTTATACACTTGGTAAATACATAACTTGGTTATTCCTCTAAATTATATACCTTTTCCAATATCCAAAAGTTTACATACATTATCTCAGTGTGCATATTACTTATCTCTTGGCTCGAAAAATATTACTCTAATGACTTAGACCTTATATCGTAATGAGAATGGCATAAAGATTTATATCTTATACTTATACAAGTTCCAAAATTTTGCCTATTTTATAGATATTCTAACACTTGCATCATAGTTAGACACCTATGTCGACGTAAGTGTCCTATCCTAACACAAGTGTTTAGTGCCCTAAAAGGCATCCAATTTGTTAACAAAGGGTATCAATATGGTTAGCCTAAGAGATTTAATGTGATATGTTCTCTATAAATATTGGTATAAATACATAATAAATCCTTATTCATTACACACCTATCACAAACCTAGCAGAAACCAAATAACTCACAACGCAACTTACCAAAGACATTCACTCAAGCATTCAAATGAGTAAAAATTCCCTATTTTAACCTATTTTCATATCAGTCATAGGGATAAAAAATATAAAATTATGAAGGTCAATGTTGCATGTTATTATCACATATTGTATCCTTATATAGACACAAGCCCACACATAGGAGATAAATACATGAGTCTGAGGCCCTCTTTAGATTAGTATCTATGTAAGAATCACACATTGATAGAGGAGTATTTTGGGTTAGATAAATATTATGATACCACTAACCCATTTTTCTCATAGTTTATATGAATATGAATACATGGGGTTTTTATATTTGACAAGGATCAATAGTTTAGGAGCTATATCTAAGCACACCAAAGCAAAATAAACACATGCACCATAACATTCAAGGTGGTCACATCTATATCCATCATGTATTATGTCCTAAAATCCTATGTCTAAGTTATAAATAATTATAGATGCAACCATATGAGGTTAATGCAAGCATGTGAGGTCATATAAATTATTAATCTAGAATTTGATGGTAGACCCATAATCTACTTTTAGTTTGATTCCTTCTTATGATAGATCCATATCTACATAAGCATCAAAACCAACTAAGTAATTTTTTACCATTATCATTACAATATCTATCATATCCAAACATTATATTTTTAGTATATCTACATATATAAATTTAAAATATTATTTATTTGAGTTTGAAAATAAATTAACCTACTATTTATCTACGTATATCAACCTTCTCCTCCTAGTCTACAAACTAGCATTCACATCTCTAATAACTTGGGAAACTGGACGATCCTTTTATATTCTCCTAGAAGGGGCTTCAATATCTTGTCTTACTTCTTCCTCTTCATCATCTAATTGATCAGGTATGCTTTCATTATTTGAAATAACATCCTTAGTAGTGTCAGTTGTCTACATGGTTGGATTATTAATGTCACCTGCTTCTTAAACTCTCACATTAGAGATTTCAATAAATTTTTATAATCTCTTATTGAAACATTTATAAGTAAAACTTATGTATAAATAAATAAAGAATATGCCTTTATTAGATATTGAGTCAAATTTTAAAATATTTTCTTCATTATTCTTGATAAAACAATTGCTCTTAAACACTCTAATGTGTTTGACATTAGCTACCCTATTTTTTCATAAATCATATGGAGTCTTATCACCATTTTCTATAACTTGGCATCTTTTTAAGATATAAAAAGAAGTATTGGTAGCCTCTTCCCAAAAACCATCTAAAAGTTTGGAATCATGGAGCATGGTTCTAGTCATCTCTAGGGTAGTTATGTTTTTCCTCTCAACTACTCCATTTTTTTGGGTGTCTTAGAAGAAGAGTAATGTCTTCTAATTCCTTGTTCCTCATAAAAGTCATCAAAATCATAAGACTAAAATTCACCTCCTCTATCTGATCTTACACACTCGATTCTTGATCCTTTTTCATTCTGAACAAGAGTTTTAAATGACTTAAGTTGTCCAAAAGCTTCTAATTTATCTTTAATAAAAAATATCCAAGTCATTCTAGCGAAGTCATCAATTAATAATAGAAAGTATCTATTACCGTGATTTCCTTGAGTTCTCATTGATCCATAAAGGTCTGTGTGGATCAACTCCAAAGGTACTATTGTATAATTCTCATTAGAATTCTATCTTATTTTTACTTGTTTTCCATGAAGACATGCCTTGAAGAGAGTATGAGGAATCTTAGAGATTTTATGCATATGCCTCACTAGTCCTTTTGAACCGATCCTTACTAGATTATCAAAGTTCAGATGTTTAAGTATTTTATGCCAAAGACAACTTTCCTCTAATTGATTCATGAATCACTTTTATTTATGGATTAATGGAACACATATAATTTATCATCTACCTTGGGAATGTTTTCAACTAATTTTCTAGACTTGGAACTTCTCAATTCACGCCCTTTGTCATGAAAATTCATAAAATTTCTTTGTTTACACATTTGGCTAACACTTAGAATATTGTATTTCAAACCTTTTACATATAGAACATTTTTAGTTCTAGTATGACCATTATCCAAACTCATAGAGCCTTTCCCAACTATTTTAGTATATTTTTTTCACCAAACCTTACTGAACCTGAATTATGTTTCTTAAGA
Organism: Torreya grandis; assembly: GCA_037957365.1. Taxonomy (NCBI): domain Eukaryota; kingdom Viridiplantae; phylum Streptophyta; class Pinopsida; order Cupressales; family Taxaceae; genus Torreya; species Torreya grandis. The sequence goes on along the minus strand of JARHVA010001223.1, from coordinate 1,562,593 downwards.
GAAATAAACATACTCTTGTCTCCTGTCATATGACTTGAGCATCCACTGTCTATGTAGAATTTATTGTTTTCATCCTCTTGAGTATGTAAGGTAGTTTATACAAACATACATTCTTTTTTTTAGTCCTTATCCTTTCTTTGAATCTTATTTTTCTTTGTTTACACATTTGGCTAATACTTAGACGATTGTATATCAAACCTTTTTCATATAGAACATTTTTAGTTATAGTATGACCACTATCCAAACTCATAGAGCCTTTCCCAACTATTTTAGTATATTTTTTGTCACCAAACCTTACTGAACCTGAATTGTGTTTCTTAAGAGAAATAAACATACTCTTGTCTCCTGTCATATGACTTGAGCATCCACTATCTATGTACCATTTATTGTTTTCATCCTCTTGAGTATGTAAGGTAGTTTATACAAACTTACATTCTTTTTTTGAGTCATTATCCTTTCTTTCTTAAACCATTTTATGGTGTCAATAACTTGAAAGTTCATTTTCCAAAATTTCCTAACACAAAACTTGGTTATATGTCCCTGTTGATTACAGTTATAACATAAAATCTCATTTATTTTCCTTGAAGATTAAGTACAATATTTATATCTACAACCACATTCATTACAATTATAACAGTGTCTATTTAAAATATAACTATACCTATTCATGTTAATCACCCTTTGGTTTGATCATCTATACACCAAGACATCTCATCCACACATTCTTTTTTTGAGCTAGATTTTTTCTTATCTTTATATAAAATTACATCAATATAAGTCATAAATTTACCTTCCAATTGATCCATTATTTCATTAAAATTTGTATCAACCATAACATGATTTTTTTTTATTGTTGCTTCTATTATTTCTATTTGTGTCTTCACACTATCAATGCTTGCAAGCATCTCATGACATATAAAGGAAGTTAGGTTTAAATTTTTGATCCCTAACATGTTATTCAATCTTTCAAACTTTTCTTTTAGAAATTTATATTTTTCCCTTAAACATTTGAGTTCTGATAAAGCACATATTAGTTTACCTTGAAGAAAAATCTCAGCCTCATTGTCTTTCATTGTACCTATGATCACCTTCAAGTGGTTAAACTTGCAATGGTCTTGATATGATACCAATTTTTGGAGGTAAAATAATTGATAGGGAGGTGTGAATCAATGACGTAAGATAATCTAGTCTTTGAATGTAATCCTTTCAAACTCTTAATCAATGATCACAAGTATTCATAAAGAATACAATATGTTCATAATAATGAATAATCAAGATGATGCAAGATCACACAAATAACATAAGATTTACGTGGAAAACCCTCTTGGAGAATAAAATCCACTCTCAAGCCTGTAAACACATGGACTACTTATCTTATAAGATGATCACAACCATGAGACCTTTTGGTGAAGCACCCACTTCAAAAAGATCACCCACCACTAAGAATGAAAAAACACCCACTTATTATAGATGTTAAATATAAACAAAACACCTACTAAATAAACTACTATATAAATTTGATTATATTTAAATAGGATTGGAGAAATAATTTATTACATCTCTCTTTCACACTCAAACTTGCTCATAAAAACAATGCATCCAAACACCTCATTTGGATCTCTCTAGTCTTCATTTCTCCTCATCAATATGATATGTAATTTATTCCATCCATTGATCACACTCCCTTTTATCTCTTTTCTTCATCTCTATCTTCTGATCTCTCAATGCATTCACATCCATGTCTAAAAACCATTGCCTTAGTCTCCACTATTTATAGAATCTTCATGAATATTATCTTCTTAGTCAAACATAATATTTTACTCAACCATTAACACACATAACAAGCTAACACATAAATCAAATCTATTATCATAGGTCACCCATAACACCCATGGGTCACACTTAAGTAGCTATGCCTTTCAAGTAGGCCTTAGTAGCCCTTATAGGTCTCATGGGGACCTATTCACCCATTTAGCACTTCATCAAGTAAATTAAGAAGACAATATATATTTTAAATACATGGGTCCACTCCATATGACCCTTATGACATATTCAAATGAATACTTATACCAAAACACTCTTTTGGTTAATCACAAATTCCTTAAACAATATTTAATACATAGAAACAACATGAATGAATAAATAGTAAAATTTTAAGTTCCATACATTTGACTATACAAACATTCAAACCTTCTAACAAGATTCTATGGATGTACCTTGATGTCCTATAAAAAAATTATTTTTATACTACCATGATATTATTCTTGGATCAAAAGATATAGCTTAAAAATTGTGTAGTGGTTTTCCTTCACAAATTTGAAAATTCAAATTCCAACTGTCGCTGAGTAAATGTTAAACATCAAACACTTTGAACTCATCCCGTGATCCCTATAAACTTTGAATAAATATTTACCATTTATCTCCTTAGATCATCCTAGTTTTTATCTTTAAATGATGACCATTGATCTATGATCCTCTCTACCATAATCGTGTAACTTGGTAGATCTATGTGCCTTCTGTGTACTTTGAATTTTTGACTCAATGTGTTCTATTGATATCCATTTGTATGAGAAATCACATGTCATTGATAGTTTTTCAACTCTAAGATTGAGATACATATAACAACCACATTTAATCTTAGGAACCTTTCACAATTTAACTTCACATGCACCATTGGATCATAATCTAGATGGTGAATACTCACTATTAGATATACTGACTAGTGACCTTATACTTTAATGTAATTAAACTTGTTGGGCTCTATCCCATCATATTCTAGAAGATAAAATTGGAAGGTTTATAACTTGAGCTATAAAAAAATTCAAGATTACAAATCTTTAGGGTACCTTCTTGGCACTATAGTCAACATATCCATGAAATACTTTGACCTTGGTTGACTTTTTGAGTACCTAGATTAAATACACAAACTTGTTGGTTCATTCATATCTACATGATGGGCACTGATGGTTTGGCTTCTCTTAATATATAATATGAATTTTTATCTTTCCAAATGATCAAGTGATAAAATAGAACTTCACCAAAACATCTATGGATGCCTCACCACTTCTTCTTTGTCTTTATAAACCTAAAAATATGTCATGTATTCTCCAATCTAACAAACACAACTTCTTTATCATCAATGCACTAGTATCTGATACTCTCTTTGACATGAATGACAACCTCACATCAATGACCATTCCAAAAACTCTCCCCATTTGTTATTGATGGAAGAACACCCTCAGAATGACTTCTTACTCATTTGAACTTCTTCATTCTGATCTTTCTCCCCCTTTGACATTAAATGACAAAGGGTCTCTTTATCAACATGCAAAAGAGCATTCCTCAACATTATGTATGCATTCAAATAATATCAATATGCATAAGATACTTACATACTTTGAAGCATATGAATTAATTTCTCCCCCTTTGACATGTACCAATCTAAACTTGGATTTATGTAATCCTTCGACCTAAAAAACTGCTCACAGAGCTTAGAAATCTTCTCATAACATCATGCTCATCTCTTCAAGCCTCTCAAACTATCTAAGTTATCTCCCCTTAACTTCATGCTCTTTTAAAAAAATATTATCTTCAATAAGTCTTATTAATGAACTAGGTTTACTAGAAACACTTCAAACAATATGCATCTCATAGCAACAAAACGTTTACCCTTTATCCTCTACAAGCCATCATAATTTAGAACCTTTTCAAACACATTCTCATAGAACTGTGACATATATAACTTGTCATATATAGAAATTTGAGACCTTATTCATAGTAACAATAATATGACAACACATTTTCCTCCTACTCAAATGACCTTTTAATGATTCATAGTCAAGGAGATGACTCCCAAGCTTTGTCTTTGATACTCAAATGTGGCCTTTATCAATGGTTTAGTAATAATGTCTACAAGTTGTTCTTTTGTAGCCACATATTCCAATTTAAAAAATTGATTACTTAGTTGTTCTCTTAAGAAATGATATCTAATAGGAATGTGCTTGGTTTTTGAGTGCATAATAGAATTTTTAGAGATATTGATTGCACTAGTATTGTCACAATAGATAGGAAGAGGTCAATTTTATCTTACCTTATAATCTTCCAAGGTTTGTTTCATCCACATTAACTAATTACAATAGGAATCAACATCTATATACTTATCTTCTATAGTTGATAGAGATATAGAGGCTTATTTTTTGCTTAGTCAATACACCAAGCATTGAACCTTTAAGACGATACAACCACTAGTATTCCTCCTAGCATTTACACATCCTGACCAATTTACATTATTGTAAGTCTTTAGAGTAAATTATTTACTCTTGGGGTACCATAAACCAGACTCTATTATGCTCTTAAGATATTTTAAGATCCTTTTAAATACATTCAATTGAGATTCATTGTGATCAACTTGAAACCTTCCTACAAGGCCCACTATTTGCATGATATCAAGGCTATACGTAGTAGAGTATAAGAGACTTCTAGTCATGGATATATATAAAGTTTGATCAAATTTTAGCGAGTCATATTGTTTAATTAACTTGCATCCAGTGATAATTGGAGTACTTATTGGCTTACAATCCAACATTTAACAATAAATAGTACATCTTCAATGTATTTCTCCTGTAAAATGAATATCCCTTCACTAAGTTGGTTAATTTATAAACCTAAGAAGAAAGAAATTTATCCAAGCATTGATAATTCAAACTCAGTCTTCATAGCATCTACAAACTCTCTACTCATGTTGTCATTGTTAGAACCAAATATTATGTCATCAACATAGACTACTAGTAGTAATTGATGAGTGCCATTTATCTTGATATATAAATTACTGTCAACTATCCCTCTTTTGAAGTCTTGGATTAATAGATACTTGTCTAGTATGTCATACCAAGCTCTAAGAACTTTTTAAAGACCATATAAAGTGTTATTTAGTTTGTAAACATAGTCTTTATTACATGTCATTAAAAGACATTGAGGTGGCTCAATATAAACTTATTCATCTAAGTTGCCATTAAAAAATGTAGATTACACATCCATTTGGTAAACTTTGAAACCTTTGAAGCTTTCATATGATAGAAAGAGTCTAATTGTATCCATTATTTTTAAAAGAGAAAATGTTTCATAAAAGTCTATTCCTTTAACTTGATCATATACTTTACACACTAGTATAGCCTTATTTATTGTGACCTTTCATTTATAATGCATCTTGTTTCTAAAAACCCACTTAGTTCTTATCACAATTTTATCTTTTGGCCTAGGAATCAAATCACATGTTTCATTTTTTACTATTTGATCAAGTTATTCCTTTATGTAAAATGTCCAATTGTAATCTTTGATAGCATCTAAGAAAGTTTTGGGGTTTAATCTTGGATAACAAATTTGTGTCTTGTTGATTTTGATTGATCAACCTTCTCCTCCTAGTCTGAAAATGAGCATTCACATCTCCAATAACTTGGGAAACTAGATTATCCTTACGTATTCTCCTAGAAGGGACTTTAGTAACCTATCTTACTTCTTCCTCTTCATCATCTGATTGATCAGGTATCCTTTCATTATTTTAAATAACATCCTCAATAGTGTAAATTGTTTGCAAGGTGGGATTCTTGATGTCACCTACCTCTTTAGCTCTCACATTAGAGTTTTCAATAAATTTGTGGAGTCTCTAATTGAAACATCTATAAGCATTTTTTATGGAGGAATAACAAAATAAGATGCCTTCATTACATCTTGAGTCAAATTTTCCAATATTTTCTTCATTCTTCTTGATAAAAGAATTGCTCTCAAACACTCTAAAATGTTTGAAATCAGTTTCCTTATTTTTCCATAGCTCATATGGAGTCTTATCACCATTTTCTCTAACTTGGAATCTATTTAATATATAATTATAAGTATTAGAATCATGTTCCCAAAAACCATCTGAAATTTTGGAATCTTGAAGCATGGTTCTAGTCATCTCTAAGATAGTTCTATTTTTCTTCTCAGCTACCCCGTTCTATTAGGGTGTCCTATAAGTATATTATTGTCTTATAATTCCTTATGCCTCACAAAATTCATCAAACTCATCAGACCAAAATTAACCTCCTTTGTCTAATCTTACACACTTGATTCTTGATCCTTTTTCATTTTTGACAAGAGTTTTAAATGCTTTAAATTTTCCAAGAGCTTTTGATTTCTCTTTAAGAAAAAAATCCAATTCATTATAGTGAATTCATCCATTAATAACATAAAGTAGTTATTACCTTGCATGCCTCAGGTTCTCATCGATCCACAAAGTTCTATGTGGATCAAATCCAATGGTACTGTAGTAGAATGTTTCTTATTTTCACTTGACTTCCATGAAGACATGTCTTGTAGATAGTATGAGTAATCTTTGTGCTTTTTGACATATGCCTCACAATCATTTTGAATTGATCCTTACTAAATTATCAAAGTTCAAATTTCCATGTCTTTTATGCCAAAGCAAATTTTCCTCTAATTGATTCATGAAGCACTTTTCCTTATTGGATTAATGGAACACATACACGTTATTGTCTACCTTGTGAGTGTTTAAAAGTAATTTACCAGACTTGAAACCTCTCACTTCACACCCTTTATCATGAAAAATAATAATATTTACTTGTTTACACATTTGGCTAACACTTAGAAGATTTTGTTTCAAACCTTTTACATATAGAACATGTCCAGTTCTAATATGACCGCTATCCAAACATATAAATCCATTCAAAACTATGATAGTAGAGTTGTAGTCTCCAAACCTTATTGAACTTGAATTGTGTTTCTTGAGAGAAATAAAATTACTCTTATCTCCTATCATATTACTTGAGGATCCACTTTCTATGTACCATTTCTTGATTTCATCATTTTAAGTATGTAAGGCAGTTTGTACAAACATGGATTCTTCCTTTGATTCCTCTTCCTTCTTTATTTGAATCTTTGTTTTATCTTTATTAAACCATTTGATGGTGTCAATAACTTGAAATTTCTTTTTCTAGAAGTCCCTTTTTCAATACTTAGCTATATGTCCCTATTGATTGTAGTTATAGCATAGAAACTCATTTGTTCTCCTTGGAGAATAAGTACAAAGCTTATATTTGTGACCATGTTCATTACAACTATAACAGTGTCCTTTAAAAACATGACTATATATGTTCATGTTAATCTCCCATTTATTTTGATCATCAATACCACAAGACATCTCATCCATAGATTCTTTTGTAACACTAGAATTTTGCTTACCTTAAGATAAAATTGCATCAATATATGTTGTAAATGTACCTTCCAATCGATCCATTCTTTGTTTTAAATTTGTATTAAACTCAACCTGAACATTTTTGGTTTTTTATTCTATTACCCCTATTTGTGTCTTCACACTATCAATGCTTGTAAGAGTCTTATGGCATATAGAAGAAGTTAGGTCTGAATTTTTACTCCCTATCATGTTATTCAATATTTCAAACTTTTCTTTTAGACATTAATATTTTTCCCTCAAACATTTGAGTTCTTATAAAACACATATTAGTTTACCTTGAATAAAAATCTTATCCTCTTTGTCTTTCATTATACCTATGATCACCTTCAAGTAGTAAAACTTGCAACAAAGGACCTACTTTGATACCAATTATTGGAGGTACAATCACTGAGAGGGGTGTGTGAATAAGTGATGAAATATATTTCAAAATTCAAATTCAATCCTTTCAAACTCTTAATAAATGACCACAAGAACTCATAAAGAATACAATATGTTCATAATAATGAATAAGTAAAATGATGAAATATCACACACATAACACAAGATCTACATGGAAAACCCTCTTTAGGAATAGAACCCACTCTCAAGCCTACAAACACATGGACTACTTGTCTTATAATATGATCACAAACATGAGAACTTTTAGTGAAGCACCCACTTCACAAGGATCACCCACCCCTAAGTATGAGCAAGCACCCACATGTTCTAGATGTTGACTACCCACACAACACCTATGAAATCAATAACTCTATAACTTTGATTGCATTTCAATCTAATTGGAGAAACAATGTATATCATCTATCTTTCACACTTTTCACACACACTCAAATTTACTCATATAATAAATGCATCCAAAAACTTCTTCTGGATCTCTCTAGTCTTCATTACTCATTATCAATCTAATATGTACTTCATTCCATCCACTAAGCACACTAACTTTGATCTCTTTTCTTTGTATTTATCTTCTTTTCTCTCAAAAAATTCAAATCCAAGTCTAGAAACCATTTCCTTGGTATCCACTATTTATAAAGTCTTCATGAATATTATCTTCTTGGTCATCTATAAAACTTACATAACCTTAATACATCTGACAAGATAACACATAGCTCAAATAAATTATCATAGGTTGGCCATAACATCTATGGGTCATACTTAAGTAACTATGCCTTTTAATTAGGCCTTAGTAGTCCTTATAGTTCTCATGGGGAACTATTGACCAATTGAGGACTTCATCAATAAAATTAACAACACAAGATATCTTTTAAATACATGGTTCCACTCCATATAACCCTTATAACATATTCAAATTAATGTTCCGACCAAAAATCTCTTATTCTAAAAAATGTATTGCTTAAAAAATATTTTGTACATAGAAACACCATGAATGAAAAAATAGTAAACTTTGAAGCTCCATAAATTTGATTGGACAAGTATTCAAACCTTCTAAATAGATTCTATGGATGCACCTTGAAGTCCTCTAAATTTTTTATTTTTATACCACCATGAAATTCATAATTGATCAAAATATATAGCTCAAAAATTTCAAACTAGTTTTCCTTCACAACTTTGAAAATTCAAATTCCAATGGTCATTGAGAAAATGTTAAACATCAAACACTTTGACCTCATCTTGTGCTCCCTATAAAATTTGACTAAATACGTACTGTCAATCTCCTCAGATTAGCCTAGTCTTTATTTTACAATACTCACCATTGATCTAATATCCTCTCTTCCATGATCATACCACTTTTTATTTGTATTTTCCTTCTACACACATTGACTTTTTGACTCGATGCACTACATTTATCTCCATCTATACGATCATTCATGCAATGTTAATCTTTTATTAACTCAACGAGATGGAGACACATGTCATAAGTGTGTTTAATCTTCAAAAACTTTGATAATTTGACTTCACAAGCACCATTGGATCATAATCTAGATAATAAACTCTCACTATTAGATCTACCGACTAGTAACCTCAGACTTCAACATAGTTGAACTTGATAGTCTATATCCCATCATAGTCTACAAGAAGAACTTTTAAAGTTTATAACTTGAGCTAGAAAACACTTCAAGTGTCCAAATTTTTAATGTAACTTCTTATAATTATAGACAACATATCTATGAAATCCTTTGACCTTAGTTGAATTTTTGAGTACCTGCATTAAATGTATAAAATTATTGGTTCATTAATATCTACATGATGTACAGTGATGGTCTCACTTCTCTTAAGCTAGAATATGCATGTTTCTCTTTCAAAATGATCAAGTGACACACCATAACTTCACCAAGACATCTATGGATGCCTCTCAACCTATTTTTTGTCATTATAGACCTAAAAATATGTCATATATTATCCAAGATAACAAACACAATTTATTTGTCATTAATGCACTAGTATCTCATGCTCTTTTTGACATCATTGACAACCTAACATCAATGACCATGCTCAATAGTTTATTAAAGGAATTTGTATTGGAAAAATACTTATTTCATAATAAGAGGCATTATCCATTGAATTTTATTTTTGAAATTAAAATATTATTTTAGGTATAGAGAAAATCTATCTCTTTTAATGGAATAATTTTTTCTTTTAGTTAAGTAAGATTTTATAAAATGAAATAATGAAAATTAGTAGTTCTACCTAACTTAAAACCCATGAATAATTACACCATATCAACTTTTGTACACAAAATATTATGTAATAATAATCTAATATCCCATAGAGGACCAAAGTATTTATTTAAGGTAGCAACCACATACATGGGTAAGGAAACTAAGTTTGAATCTAGGTTGTAGACAATGTGAACAATTTATCAAATGGGTTACACCATCAATTTTTTACTACTTACTAAAAAGTGTTATCTCCATTATATAAAATGCATCATTGGGAATTCTATATCTGATCCATAAGTTATTTCACACACATTTTACTTTCCCACAAAGCCAGTGTGGACATGTACCGATAAAAATATAAGTCTTAATTTTATCTTCTTACCATATACTTGTTTTTTTAATTGTACAATCCTTCTTACCCATGTATGTTTTAAAAACTTCAAGGAGGATATATTAAATTCATGTTAAAATCACCATGGTATTAACCCTTGGAAGATATGCCTAATGACAAATTAGTTGTTGGAACATGATACATGTATTAGTTTAAATCAATAGAACTATTCATGGTATGAACATTAGAGAGTAGTTGTTGATTTTATCATATAATTATGAGACCTTTATATAATATATAATTAAATTTTTAATTGTACAATCATTATTTCACATGCATAACTATCAAAAAATTCAAGGACTATATTGTTGATTTGATTTTAAATTACCATGGTCTAAACCTTTGGGTGATACCCTTGATGATAGAGATGTTTTTAGAACATGCTACACATGTTAGTTTAAATTGATGAAAAAATCATTATATGTATGAACATCATAGAGTATTTTTTATGTTATGTGAGGTTTTATTTAGACAACATATAACATATAAGAATAAATAATTGATAATAAAGTTGCATTTATTATTTTTTCTTAAATTTAGAAGCATGGAAGGTAAGGAAATAAATACGGTCACATACGTTGTCCTCAATATTTGTTCATTTTATAAAGAAAATATTCCAATTTGTTGTTCTTGGGATCAAGTTCTAATTGAATCCAATCAAATTCAATAATGAAAATATATAAGAAATCAATAATTTTGAGTGGAAACTATGACAATGTACTCATTTTAGTTATAGCATATCAAACAAACTTAGAATTAATCTATACTTGAAATAAGATTCCAGTATGAAATACAATGGATATGTTCCACATAAAACATATACCAAGAAAGCACACACATGGACCCCTTTGTTTGTTCATCTAATGTTTTGACACACTATTTTTAGCTTGTGCAATGGTAGGAAGTATGGGATGCATAGGTAACCATTGATTATTAAAATATGTTCATGCAATGACCCCATTCTCACTACAAATTTGATGCTTAAAAATCGTGGCGGTAAAATACCTAAGGTATGAAATAAAAGCAACAATAGTAAGTTGAAATTTATCATAAGCAAGTAGGATTGAGAAAGACAAGTGTCCTGATAGTCTAATATATGTCATGAAACAACCATGAAGTCCTTTCCCCATGCCATGTATCACAATATTGTATTTAATACATCTAATGAATAAATGAAATATTTATTATAATTATTGGTGGTGAGATTAAAGGAAATCAAACACACATCTTATTAGCAATTTAGAAAATAAAAAACTTGAAAATAAACATAGTCTTTCTTTTGATAATGTTATCATCTCAATTTATTATTATTTTTAAAAATATCATGAAACATTAAGTGTGTACATGGAGAATAGACCCAATGAATGTGTGACTACAATAAAAATGAATCATTGAAGAATTCAACCCAATAATAGGGTAAGTTATGATTTGGTGATTGTTGAATTATTTTTTGTTATAAAAAATATATGTTTTATGATAAGAGGCATTTTCCATTGAATACAATTTTTTTTCTTAACTATTTTTATAGTCCTCTAATTGGGTTTTATATACTTAACATAAATAGAACTTTTATCTATTTAGTGTTAAACTTGTATAAATTGACACATGGTGAATTCTCTATGAGTTTAAAGGAGCCATTAGATGTATGACCCCTATTTTTAAAGGAATAGTTAGATCTAGCACATCCCATCCTAACATAGTGCATTTCCACATTGTATGAATGAACACACAAGATCATTTTTCATTACCACTTCCATGATAATTCATATTGTTTTTACTTAACATTTTGTGAACAAAATATGAGATGGATTTAGTAGTTTTTGGTTTGAGTGTGATTTAACTTCCAATAAAAATACCATAGTGCTTAAAGAAAGTATTTTGAAACTAGAAAGGATTCAAAACTACCCAAAATTGATAGTGCTTGTGGTCTTGGGTTAACCTTTTCCTTTCTTCCACTCACAAAATAAAGAGAAATATGAACTATTATTATGAATACAATTACTCTTTCAGTGTTACTAAGAATGAGAATAGAAATTTCTTGGAAATATTTATATCCATATCTATTAGAATATAGTTTCATACAAAAATTAATTAGATTATATAAGAAGCATATTTTATTGAAGAAGTCATTTCCACTTTTTTTTACCTAAATGGATTTAGAATCTTTTGTTTAGGTTTTATAGTTAATATAGTTATAATTTTTGTCTATTTAGTTTTAAACTTGTCTAAATTGACACATGGTGTATTCTCTATGTTTTTAAAGGGGTTGTTGTATATTTTATCCCTATTTTCATTAAAGTGACATATACTTCATAATTTAAATATTTTAATTAAAGATACATATTGCATTGATAGATGTGTCATGTTATTTAACTTTGTATGTGTGTCTTCCTAGGGTTTATAACTTATAGGGTCTGAGTGTGGTGTTTCCATATATTCTTAAGCTTAATTTTATTGATATAAGTGTTAATATATTGGAATCATGAACGAATGGAGCTTAAAAGATAGAATCTAGGATCTCAATGTCATGTGCCAACATTAATATCATTTCATCATTGATTTGAGTTTTACATGAGATGTGGATCCCTGTTGTAATCAAATTAACTCTTGTGTTGTCCTTATCCACCCTTGATAATAAAAAAAAGTTGATAAAAAAGTCATGACCTTATTTTGTTATAACTGACATGTATCATTATGAATTATTTTTACATTCACATGCCATTTTAAAATTTAATGTATTTGCATGTCTTGGTGAAAATTATATAGGATAAGTTTTATCTATATGTTAGTGCAGATAATTAATTTTGTCTTCCAAATGATAATTTTTCCATTAATTCTAATATTATATTACATTATTATATTATATATAATATTATAAATAATATTATATTTTTATATGGGACCCCTTTTGTATGATATCACTTAAATTACCTTTTCAATTCCCCTCACCATCACCACATAACTCACCTTTAAGTATTTCACTATTCACATGTTATGTATAGCCTTACCCTTTCTTCTAGCCATTTAGGTATGGTGTTTATGTATGTTTTTAAGCTAGATTTAATTTTTATAGGTTAAACATATTGGTAGCATGGATGAATAATATTAAAATATAGACTCATAGACCTTGATGTCTTATCCCCACATCAACAACATTGCAACACTAATTCAAGCTACACATTAGATGTGGAATAGTGTCACAATCAAATAAATTCTCATGATGTCCTCATTTACCTTTGAAAATATAAAATGGACAATCAAATATTCCACCGCATTATAAAATGTATAACTTGATTAATAATATATATAATTTAAATATATAAAATAATAATATAGTATATATTATAATATTTATGGTTATTATTAAAATATATTAATTTTTACTATACATATTAATATCAATAATAATAGTATATTAATATTATTGATATATGATATATTATAATATAATATAAATTTATAATATTAGATTGTATTATAGTAATATTAGATTTATTATTAATTTATATAAATGAAATGATGTAGTGATTGAGGGCATGCATGTTTAAAATCTAGGTGACATGTAGCACCAGGGTGAATATGTGGTGTTGTTTACATCTTCCTCTTTAATCATATCTATTTGTATTTAGAAATACTTTTGTATATACACTGATGGTCAGGGTGAAATCATTTCATAATTTATAAAAACAAATTAAGGATTAAAAGATTGAGATTTATGACTTCCACACTCCACAATCACATTTCAAGGTTTGAATAAGTATATAGAAGAATCAAATAATTTTTGATATTCTTGTAATGTGCATCAAGTTTTTATAGGATTTAAGGTTTTTCTTAGATTTGAGTAACATATACATAATTAGCATTGAGTAAAGCACATTGAATTCCTATATTTTTAATTATCCATGTCACTACATATGTGTGTAGGATTTGCTACCTTTTTAGTTGCACCTAGTTTAACTAGTCCTTCATGTACTATAATCACTATGATGGTGTGCACAATGATTGATGTAGCCTACCTTATGGATTCACTTTTGGGACTTCCTCTTCTCTAGAGGTAAAATTCATGGGATCCATGGGCTTGTTAGTTTTCATAATAATTCCATTATAGAAAATGTGTGTATTTATTCAAGTAATATTGAATTATTAAAAAATTATTCAATTATTTATTTTATTAATTTTGTAATAATTAAATATTTGAACAAACACAAACAATAAGTTTATAAAATTACAAGGATAGTATTGACTCTATTTTAGAGGTGTTCTATGTTATTTTTCATCATCCCACATATATGTCAGTGTTTATGGTAATTAGAATGAGAATCTCCAACTAGGATGAATAACTATGGATGAATTTATGCATCATCTATTTTCAAAAATTTCTCTTACTAATCCTAGTATTACATATTTAGTGGAGATGATATCATTTCGTATACTTGTCACTCTAGTTTTACATAGATTAATATAGTGCAGTGTAGCTAAAATTGCTAAAAATGTTAGAGGATATGGATAGGCTATAGAAGGTGGTGCATATCCTCCACATGAAACCTATTGCAATTACCACCACCATGCAAACTATAGTAAAATCCACCAGTGGGAAAGCATTAAAAGGGCATCAAAATATCCACATATGAAAATTTGGAGTCTTCATGCTAGTGGAATGCCATGAACATAATTATAGAATGCCATTATCTTTTAGCTTCATAGTATCCTATAAAAGTAATGTATACCCTCTAAGGGAAAAAAAATAGGTATGCAAATAATATTTAGCATACTTCATTTTATGATTTGGGTTCTAATTCAATATATTTTCCCATTAAAAAATCCTTAAGCCACCAATATAAATATTCAATAATTTTTCACCCATCTATTATCAATAAAATATTATTTATAGATGGATTTATTTGATAAATATTATAACTATAAACATCTTCCCCTAAATCATTTATGGTAGACAATTCAACCTTAATTTCCCTATTTTGTTTGTGCTCAATTAATTGTTAGTCCTACTGGATAAGTACCATCGATTACTAAATGAATGATGGAATCACACCACTCACTATCTTGAAAGTTCTACTGATATACTTGCATAATACTTAACCTAGGGTTGGCATTAACAATCATTTGGATTAGACCTTGGCACCTTACCAATTTTTCCATTTTCATTTCTATGTCATACTCTTACAAAACTAACTTCCATTTACCTCTGAATTCTCCCATCTCATTCTAGCTTAGCATAAGCTTTATGGTATGGTCAAGTAGGATGGCATGCACCTTATTTCTAAAGATATAATGCATAAATTTAATAACTACCTTAACTAATGCATATACTTTTTTATCAATCAATGAATAATTCAATTCAGAATTTTTGAAGTTAGTACTCATAAAAGCTAAAGGGTGATCAAATCTATCAAATTTTTGAGTTAAAACTATAGTCATAGTATGGTCAGATATAAAATAATAGAGGTAGAAGTCCTTTGAAAAGGCAGTAATGGAGCTTGGTTAATTGCCTATTTTATGTCACTGAATGCCTTTCTAGATTCTTCATTCTATAAGATCTTGGCATCCTTCTTCATCATGTCATTTAATGGCTTGAAAATCTCTATAAATCTATAAATGAATTTTATTACAAAGTTTATCTTACCAAAGAATGATTTTATATCTTTTCTACTATTTGGAGGCTCTATTTTGGATATAGCTTCTACCCTTTAAGAATATATGGAGATCCCTTCTTTAGTTATAACATTCCCAAATAATTTACCTTCAGTAGCACAAAAGATACTTTTCTTGGGTTTTATGGAAATTTCATATCTTTTGTATCTCTTAAATACTTGTTATAAATGCATAAAGTATTTTTTAAAAAACCTATTAGATCGTCCATATATATAATGATGCATTTACCTATTAGACCTTAGAAGGCATTGTCTATGGCCCTTTGAAATGTAGCTCCACCATTTATTATACCAAATGGCATTTTCCTATATGCAAATGCCCCCCACATGGTGGTGAAGGCTATTTTCATCATCTCTTCTTTATCAACCAACACCTAGTTATAGCTTGAAAATCCATCAAGAAAAGACATCATAGCTAGACCTAAAACAACTTGAATCACTTGGTCAAGAGAGAAATAGGATATTTATCCTTCTTAGATTCTTTTTTTATGTTCTTAAGTTATTAAATTCAATACAAAGTTTGATCTCACTATTCTTATTCTTGATTGGTACTAAATTATCCACCTAGGTAGAATTCTTGATGGGAAACACAATCCTATCATCTAGTAGTCTCTTAACCTTTATAAAGATCATTAATTCTAAGACAAGGTTTACAGGCCTTTGTTTTTGTTCGAAGGGCTTGAAATTTTCTTTAAGGGGTATGGTATGGGTGATGACTCTGGGATCAAATATCTTTAAGTCATCATAATACCAAGCTATAACATCCTTATACCTAGATAGTAACTCTTTGGCCTTCTTGTTCTCAATATTGTTGTAGGATTTTCCCATGTTTACTAGCTAGGGTTGATCTTGGGAGCTGAGATCTATTGCATTGTAGGCCTTCCCACTTACCTTGGGAATATTAGAAACATCATCCAACTTGTCTTAATCAAATAATCTCTCTAAATCAATCATCCCCTTTGGTATCTTATTGTTATTCAACTAAATGACTTTACCATCAAATTTGTCCTTCTTGGATGCATTTTCATCAGTCTCATCAATAATATGAGCATCAAATGCTCTAGAATTGGTCATGAAATCTAATATCTATTGATCATCACAAATGACCTACATATGGTTAACATTATTAGACACTAAAGGATAAGGTATCAGCTCAATATTGATGTTAGGGGAGTCTCAGTTGGGCGTGAGGTTGGTTACAACAGATGCTAATTCATTATTATCTTGGTTCTCTTCCCTTAAGATGGAGATAATGCTAAAATCATCAAAGGACTCAATGAGATCCTAGACCCTAAACGTATACCTATTAAGATATGATATTTTGCATTGGTACTTACTTCTCACCTAGTTGACTACTAGCGTAGAGTCACCACAAACTACCAACTCCTTGACTTTATTCTTTACAGTAAATTCTAAACCTAGGATAAGAGCCTCATATTCAACAAGATTATTATTTCAAGGGAATTGGATCCTATAAGATGCATGCTACTCCTTACCACTAAGATCAGTTAGGATAACACCAACTCTAGATCCATATTTATACCTAGCACCATCAAAATGCAATTTCCATAGCCCAAGGATAACACGAGTACTTTTGGGATCACATACCTTTGAAATATATAGGGTGAAAACCCCTAAGTATTAGTTAAGTATATTAACCCTCTCATTCATAGCATTGTACTTAGTAATGATGTGTTTCATCCTTAACTCTCTCTTAACCTTGATCTGGTTTTGCACTCTCTTCCAAGTTAGCCATAAATGTGAGCAATCTATAGATATGTAAGCATTGAGAGCCTTGTTACATTCCCTACTTAATAAGATCTCATAAACATCAGGAATATCAAAAACTTGAATATCAATAAACTATTATACTTTATGCTCATAACCTAACTACATATGAACATTTTGTAATTCTCCAACAACCTTAACCCTATATTTTTCTATTTGGATGACAACACTATCAAACTTAATTGATGTTAAGCCAAGT
Source organism: Torreya grandis (assembly GCA_037957365.1). Classification (NCBI taxonomy): domain Eukaryota; kingdom Viridiplantae; phylum Streptophyta; class Pinopsida; order Cupressales; family Taxaceae; genus Torreya; species Torreya grandis. The sequence goes on along the minus strand of JARHVA010001223.1, from coordinate 1,544,679 downwards.
TATTTTCATACACATGCAGGCATGATATTAGTGGATAGACTAGAATCCAATAAAAAATTATGCAAATTATTACCAAACATCTTGACTATGAGTTGGAAGGGAGGAAACTCTACCTTAGCTTTGTGTATAGTCACATTATTATGATCAGCCTTGGGTGGCTTGTTGGATTTCTTTGATGGTGATTCCAACAAGAGGTCACTTTATTTTTTAATCTATGATAGTTCCTACAAAGTGATTTTAGCCTTTATTTTCTTCATATCCTCAATAATGGTATATCCAATTTTATTAGAAGAACTAGGAATATCAATGTTGGACTTAGAGGTACTCCCTTTAGGTGGCTCTAGATTATTGTTTGAAGTAGTGTTTAGAGGAGTTTCAAAGTTATTGGAGGCATTAAGGTAGTTAATTATTGCCTCTACTCTCTATTCCTCAAGGGATAAGTCTTCTTCAAGAATTGTTGGAAGGATTAGATCTCCTCAGGTATCTCACTAGGTTCATTCTCTTCTTAAAAAGGGAAATCAAGGGTATCCACCATGAAATTCTGATTAGATGATATAGATCCAGAGGTACCTACACCACCTTCCTTGTTAAGGATCACTTCAAATGTATCCAAATCCTCTTGGAAAGATTCAAAATCTTTACAAAACTCTATGCAATTAATATTGCCATTCTTGGCTATACAATGCACTTTATAATAATGAAGCAAAGAAATGTTAGTAAGATTAATGTCCATAGACTTATTTCTAGAAGATTGGTCATTAGCCTTGTTATTATAGAAATTATCATTTTAAAACCTGTTGTTTTGCCTATTAAACCTTTGAAATGAGAAGTTTCAACTAGAGTTTTCCCTAGTATTGCATACTTATTTTTGCAAATAAAGGAAATCAATGCTTAATTTTTGGACTATTTTAAAGATAAACTCATTCTCATTCTTGGGGATTTCAAAATTATGCACTTGGTTATTGTTAGTACCAGTAATTGGTACTAAATATCTTTGATCATTTGCATTAAATCCATTATTAGGATGACTCAAGAATCTTAAGTTTTGATTGGTAGCAATATGGCTTAAGGTTAGTTGATTTAGATTTGGGAGTTGGTTCAAGGCTAGAATATTTTGGTTATTATTGGGGAAGATGTTGAAAATGGGAATATGTAGGTTGATATTTGGGTCTAGGTAGTCCATTTGTCCCTAGGGTTGCATTTTATCATTGATGATCACTGATTTAGAATAATCCCTAGCTAATGAAGTTATAGCTAGAATATATCTCTTCAAAAATACAAAATTCATGGGATCCACTACATCCTTGTAGGTTTCTAGAGATAAAACATCATCAAGTTTATAAGTATCTATGGTCCTACTATACATTTTCTAAAATATATCATTAAAGGACCTAATAGGCTTAGTTACATCCCTCCTAATGGTGGTGAATTGGTGACAAATGACACATGGACTAAAAATCTTACCAATTTGGTCTATAAAAACATTAGTGAAACCATCCCAGCTAGTGATATAATTTTTAATAAAATTAAAGAACCATTCATAGGAATAATATTTAAAATTAAATGGGAACAACCTACATTCTACATCCTCATGCAAAACATTTAGCAACCTTAAGGCAAGTTTATAAGATATAATGTGCTCTTTAGCAATCACTATACCAATTGGACTAGATGTAGGCAAAATTATTTTAGGGTTATGCACGAGATCATGTATCACACTAAGTACATTTATTGAAAATTATCCCAACCAATCCATACCTAGATTAATGTTTAAGGCAAAATTACCTTGAAGAGGTGAAGTTGGCAAAGATTTTGATCTATTACATCTACCTTTGTCACACCCAGTTCTTCTATGGACCTTGAGTTCAAGCAAAGGTTCCCTTGTCTCTGAGTGTGATCTTATTTGAATCCTTGGCAATTACAACATGAAGATTGAATATCATATTTTAAATATGATTTATCAAGTAAATATTTATAAAGAACAAGGATTAAACCTACACATTAAGATCATTTTTCCATGATTGTGTAAATAATAGTAAAGGACATAATTCTTTGACTAAACTAGCTCAAAGATGAGTTCAATTATGTAAATATGGTTTATATTTATAAGTCTAAGCTCAAATAAACTCAGATCTATGAAATATATGCTAACCTTTGATTAAAAAAAATCCATCCTAACCTCAAATACTATGGATTTTCAAAGTTTAAGCTATCAAAATCAAGAATCAAAGTTCAAATAATTGTGATCTTTGTCCAAGGAAGGATAAAGATAGGTCAAATACCACAAAGATCAATGATATTTATAATTATAAGCAAATAATTACTCAAAAATGCAAAGATAACATCAATCTTAGATCAAAACATGCTAAGACTAACAAAGTTACAAGGAATTCACAAATATGGCATTCCTTCTAACACTAGTGGAATGATCTCCTATTGATGCCTATAAATTTATCATAAGGGTTATTAGTGTTCAAATAACACTTCTCATTTTAGAATTATAGGAATTCAAAGCTTGAGTAGTAGGTTGTGGAAACCTAATGTTACCTATGGTGAAATAATGGTAGAGCAATATTTATATGTTCCACAAAATTTATAACAATTGATGGTTGGAAGACATCATGGCCCAATTATTTGTAAATTATAAGTATCTTTGCTAATGCTAGTGAATTATGATCAAAACTTAAACTAAATACTAATCTAAAAGGATATTTATAATGAAATTTAAGATATAGTGATTTGGTTAAAAAGAATCAAAAGGGAAGGGTAAAGTAAAAATAAAAAAGTGATTATTGATCTTTGACTCAAATATCATGACAAAATTTCAATGACAAATGAACTTAAATTACTAGTATATGATGAAAAATATCAAAAGCTCATATCTCACACTACACCAAGCAAATTTCTAAGGATAATATGGAATTATACAAGTAAGAACTAGATTTTGTTAAATAGCATAAACACATCAAAATAAAAATAAATGAAATGAATCAAATTCAAGATCATTAAACCAATCTAGCATAAGCACAAATTAGTAACCCTGTATCACAAATGCAAATTTAGAATTCAAAGAAACTATTCAAATTTAAGATTGGAACCAACAATTGTGAGAAATTTATATTAATAATTGACACACCAAATTAGATAATCTTTACAAAATTCCTTGACTATATTAATTGCTCAAAGTATACAAGTTTTGCTCAAAAATCCTTCCCTAAAAATGGTAATACATGCCTTTTATAGAAAGATCAAGTAGTATACCAGTTAGTTAAAAGATATAAAATGTTTAAAAGATAAGGATAGTTGTCCTTCAAAAATTTCTATAATATATTTGCTTTTCTACACTAGACTGACCTATAGACAAATAAGCTAATAGACTAGCATATGCCTTTACAAAAGAATATTCCTATTTAAAATATCACATTGTTCTTATAAAATGGAATATTAATTAGTTGGTAGGCCCATTACTAAAGGGTCCCCTTATTGCTCTTGTAGAATCCCCATAGCCTTTTGATGTTGTTCTTTAATAAGCTCCAAGTCCATAGCTGGCTTTAGGAGGGAGCCATCTTATTGGTCTATTAAGTCCTCAATGTCTTTTTCATCCCTTGCCATTACTCTTAAATGCTTCTTGCTTCTACAATCTTTTCCTTAGCTATAGTCTTGGTAAGATTAAACAACATGGTGCCAAGTATTTTATTAATCTGGGCAATCAACTCTTCATCATCCATGAGGATTCTATCCAAACTTTCTGACTAAGTAATTAAACACTGGATCTTATCTACCATGATTCCTAGTATAGTATTTAGGTGTGCTAGGCTATTTTTTTTGATCTTACGAGTCCTATTCTTAATCAATATGCTAATAAGATCCCTTATTTTGGCCTTTACATCCTATCACTCTATTACCATCCCTTTAGCCACCTCACTTTGTTGGCTTAATGCATCTTGTCTTAGCTTTATTGATTTTATTGAATCAAACATATCAAAAGAGGATGCATCAAACATTTTTATTATGGCCTCAAATATTGATAAATTTTCCTAGGTCTCTAAGTTTTGCTTTTCCTTTTCCAAATTATGAATCCTTTATTTTATGCCCCTAATACCAACTCTGACTTGGGTTTAGTGAGCTCTTGATAGGATTTTAATATCTTATTCATGTATGGGTAGTTCACTAGGCTACTTCCCTCTAACTGGGGTTAAACTAATTAAGGGTTCTACCTTCTAGAATGTGAACTCTTGAGTTCCAACCATGTATTTCTTATTGTGACCCTTTTTAATCTAACTATTTCTGGATTGAATTGTATGGTGGTAGATGACTCTATGTATTTTAGAGTTTTTGGGACCTCTACCCTTGAGCTACTTGATGCTCTTGAAGCATCCACCTTATTATCATCTGGCCCTATAGTAGTTACTATTATTCTCTTTTCTTATTATTTTATTAAAGACCTTATCCATGGCTTGATATCCTCATGAACATGAATGTTGATAGCCTTAGTCAAGGCCCTTGATTTGGATTAGGAAGGTATCTCTTACAACTTACCATAGACAAACTAATTAGGGATGATTCATCCATAAATGAAGAACTCCTAACTAGATAAGTTGATCCCACTTATGGGATGAGTGAGAGTTAACTTTGGCCTCTTTTATCCCATAGGGACAATTATCAGTTCTACTATCCTCTTCTTGAGTTGTGCCATTGGGACTAGGTCCAGGGTAACATTCTTCCCCTTATCTTCTTACTTAGCTCCCTCTATTTAAACTTGAGATTTTGTAGCCTGTGCTTCTTCTCCTTCAAATCCATATGCCTCAATAAATACATTGAGGACATCCTCTACTACTTCATTAGGCTCAATGAAATCATATCCAAGTTCTCAACTAGGGATGGTGGTATTTGAAGGAGAGCTAAGGATGAAGGTCCCTCACTAGGTCTCTCCTCCAACTTCTCCTTGCCAATACTTGTATAATTTGTGCTAGGGGTTGTGCTATTTCCATCTAAGGTTACTCCTGAGGTGGCCTAGAAGGTCTAGGAAAAAAATGGTACTGAAGGGGATGCATCTTCCATATGTCCCCTATCTTTTCATCACTAGTTAATCTATACATGAGCTTGAGGTTCATTTTCTTGAATTTAACCAATACTTTTTCAAAATTTCTAGCCTTTATGTATAGGGTGTCATGAAGGACTAGTTGGTGCTCATAGATGGTCTTAGAAAGTTATTTTCTCTTTAAATGATTACCTATAACATTATTAGGGGCCCTCTACCTAAGATCATCTAATTTAAACACAAAGGAGTCCTTATGCTTGGAGGTGGTGTCTACCTACTTCCAATCCTATAGAATTATTTTTCCAATTATCAAAGGAAAGGGATGGAGGAGGACCTTCATTTTATCCTTGTAGACCCCATCAACACCATGAAGGAATTGAGATGCAATCTCTTATTTTACCATCTTGGGGAAACGTAGATAGGTAAATTTTATGATTGAGTTAGAATTCTCTCAATTTTAATAAAAGTACAATATGGGTAAAACCAAATGTCTCCCATCAGCACCACATAATTCTTGATCAAAGGGGGAATCCTAGGCATGGGAATCCTTATGATGGCTTCCACCAATGTAGGATAGACACAGCCATAGATAAATTGCATGTGGTGTTTATACTTGAAGATATGTAGTTTTAAGTAATGGTGGTAAATTTTGGTTCTACCTTTAGGAGACTAGTTTTTTGATGTTGGGGACCTTAGTGGAAACTAGCAGGGCATCTAGTAGATAAGGCATCATAAAGAACTACTTTTTTGTCTTTATCTTGATGGTAGTAAATTATTTCCCTAGGAAGACACTAATTATATCCCCTATTGGATGAATGATCTCTTTCTCTACCATAAAGTATACATAAAATACCCAAATCTTATTGACATATGTAGTTATAGGGGCTCAAAATATTCTATTTAATAGGGTCATGATTACCCTAATTCCCTCCCCAAACAAGATAATTGGGACTTTTTCCTCAAAATTCTAGAATACATGGTTCCCTTAGAGCAACCATGGCTTGAGGATGGTATCTAAGTCATTCTCACTGGTCCATCTTTTGATTGTGGGTAGGTCCACATGGGATTTGGGAGCTTGTAGTACTTCTCAAAGGCTAGTGTGGCAATGTAAGAAACTCTCTTAGATATTCCCTCATGGATAATCCAATCATTTTCAATTCTATAATAAAAAAAATTAGATCAAAGATTTCAATGCAATGAAGTACCTCTAGTTTGGCAACAACATGGTGAAGGCCATCCTTTTTATTGAGATTGGGTCATTCTATCTCTTGTTAATTATGGCAATATTTTGTTCTTTGGTGATAGGCTTCATAGCCTCTATGGTCCAAAAAAATTTCAACCAATTCTTATTTCCATTATTTAGGGCTATGACATCCATCTTAGTATCCTTGAAATCCTTTCCTTAATTGTCTATAGATAATTACAACTTTGTCTCATCTCTCAATTGCTACCTCTAAGATACCATGGCTTCCATGCTTGTAAACTTTTTATAACTGGATTGCAAATATTCTCTAGTTATCTCTTTTATACTCAACATATAATAGAACTTATCCTAAATTCTCTGTAATCAATCTGAGTTTACTTAAGGTCTTTTTAGGAAATTTTATGGATTTGAAGCTTTAGTTGTGGTAGATCATTTTGATTTTGGATCACATGTGCTTCAAATTTCATTTTTACCTTTGCCTTTATATGTTTTCATTATTAGGGGCACAAGATCTTCTCTTTTGTCATTTTTTGCTTTTGTGGTGCTTATGTGGCATCAATTTAGAACATTTCATGGAATTCTTCATAAATGCCTTTCGTGTACTAGCCATTGGCATTTAAAAATGCCTTATTTCATCTTTGAATAAAGATCAAAGGATCAGTGTGGGCCATTGATTATGATCCCAGATCTTGCATGTTATTGGTTCCCTTTGTACTGACTCCCATGGTTGTGCCACTTGGAATCTCTGAGGGCCTTTCAAGCTCTGGCACCATTATTAGTTGTATGTTAAATGCATGTTTGTCATGTGTTAAATCCATGGGTACTCAAATATTTTTTGAAAATTCATTAGCGCCCTCACACCATTAGATCATCCTTCCATGATGAAGCATGATCTATATGATTTGTAAAGATACATGTGCCTTAATTTGGTGCATAGACATAAAATAACTTAGGATAAAATTATTTTACCTAAGTTTATTCATATAAATAGGCTTAGATTAAAGCATTTTACACTAAGTTCTAAATCAAAGGACTTAGGTTGGGATGTAAGTTTAAATACCTTAGGTCAAGGTTCATTTTGTATTTATTAAACATGAAATAGACCTTAAGCTAAAGTGTTTATACATAATTTTTTTGGGAATCATACAAAGGGGACCATGGCTAAATATTTCAAGCTAAAGTTTACATTGTGCTTAATAAACACAATGCATACTTTGGGATAAAATACTTATGTTGAACTCATAAAATAGGTTTGAAGGGGGAAATGATATAAGGATAAAATGCTAAATTTTGACATAGAGATTTATTTTATTAATAAACATAATAAAAACCTTTGGTTAAAATCATTTGGGATATGTTTCATTTTGTAAAAATGCTTTTAAAATAAGGTTTAGTATGAGTCTTTAGCCTAAGGTTCATGGCATGCAAACAAATGCAACGGGGACTTTAAGATATAGACTTAGACTAAGTTCATTTTTTCATATATTTAGACTTATGAGATCATTTCAAACATTTATAGTTTGAATATTTTAAGAATTTAAATATCCTTTGAAGTTTTATAGTCATCTAAAAAGTAATTTATACACTTTTTAGCAACATTTTGGAGTTTATCTCAGTCTTGAGTAAAATAATTCACTATCTTAAATTTGATGGTCTCAAGGATGTCAAATACGTCCTTATGAACATCAAATAAAAATTTCATTGATGTCAAATTTAGGCTCATGAAGTTCTTAGTTTTGATGGGCTTAAAGTTTATGGTTGTGTAGATGTCAAATATGTCCTCGTGGATGTCAAATGATGGTCTAATAAACATTAAATTTAATCTCATCAAATTTTGGTGTCCCAAATGAGAGTGCCACTTAGAACCTTCAAAGTGCCTATCAATATCTTAGAATTAATTCACTCCATTGGATCAAGAATCATGATGAAGTGAGAGTCATCTGATCATGATCTAAGAGCTTCCTTGTGATTGGTCCCTTTTGACATATGGGACCCTTTGATTTTAATCTTCAAATGTGGAAATGTCATCTGATAAATTTGTAGGCTCCTTGAGGCTTTGAATTTTCAATGATGTCTTCACTTTATCTGATCTTCAATCTATGAGGAAGCAAGAACCATTGATCATGATTTGAGTGCTCGAATTTGATTGGTTTGAAGAACTAAGTGCTCAGATTTGTCAAGATTTCTTCGCATTATTTGATCGAAAGGATGCGAGAATGTGTATATCATTAGATTTGTGAGTTGTATTATTTTAAAGTTAAGACTTAGGCCTTCCTCACTCCATTGGATCATGCCCCATGATGAAGTGTGGGCCATTATATTTTTAAGATGTAAGGAAATTAAGTTATAACTCATAACTAAATGTGAAATTAGACTAAAGTGTTTAGACTAAGGTCATATTCATGTTAATAAATATAACAAGACTGTAGTATTAAAACTTTAGGCTAAGTAATAAATAGTAAATGGAATCATGATTTAAACATAAGAGGATCCTAAAAACATGAATATTAGGCTTGAAAGATAAAAACCTAGACTAAAGCATTAAGACTAAGGTGTCATTCATGTTAATAAACATGAACAAGGCCTTAGGGTTAAGGATGTATGATAGAGATAGAATAAATAGGATAATGCTAAAATGAAAGAGACCCTACCATACATAAAAGGATCATGTTAAAAATAAAAAAGGAATGATGGGAAAATAAAAGTGGAATAAGCTTAATTTTTAAGTTAAGGTTTGGTCATGTTAAAAAAACATGATCAAACCTTAACATAAAAATTAGGATTAAGTCCAAAACATATTTAAAATGTTCCTAAAAAATGCTCTTTCCAAATTTAAATTTGAACTAAGGGTTTATGCCAACATTTTGGAACATGAATCTAATAGCAAGGGTTCCATGAAACCTATAAATTAAAGATATGAAGACAAATCATTAACAATGTCAGGAAATCTTAAATTAAAAAATAACATAGTAAGTTAATATTATCAAAAATGGATGATCTTAAAATTCTAATAATGTTCAAAATAGGCCAAGCTTTTAGGACTAAGCTTCAAAATATCTCAAAGGTCCCAATTTTGAAAAATGGGGGTATGTTGACCTTAACGATACTCAAATTATTGATTGGGAAGAGGTTTGGTGAATATGTCTACAACTTGATCCTAAGTTAGCACATACTCCATAATGACCTCTTGATTTGTAACCTTTTCTCTTAAGAAGTGATACTTGATTTATATATGCTTAGTTATGGAATGCTTCACTATAGTCTTTGATATATTTATATCACTTGAATTGTCATGAAGAATATAGATAGGTGATTTGTATTATACCTTGATGTCTTTGAGAATTTGCTTCATCCACAAGACTTGAGTGCAACATGCCACTACTACCACATACTCTAATTCTATTTTGGAAAGAGTAACTAACTCTTGCTTTTTGCTCAGCCATGAAACATGTTTGTTTTCAAAGAAAAATGCACCGCCATTAGTGCTTCTTCTATCATCCACATTACTTGCCCAATCAATATTTGTATATGTTTTCAAAGTGAAGTCCTCATATTTAGGGTACCATAGATCATATTCAATTATGTTCTTGATATATCTAAAGATTCTTTTCACTACATTGACATGTAACTTTTTAGGATCAGATTGAGATATTACAACCATACATATCACTTTCATGATATCATGTCTTGATTCAGTTAGGTATAATAAGTTACCTATCATTGATTTGTACATAGTTGAATTTTCATAAACGGACTCATCTTCTTTGCTCAACTTACATCTAGTTATCATGGGATTAATAATTAGTTTGCTATCTTCCATTCCAAATTTATTGAGCATTTTCTTTGCATACTTGGTTTGGGATATAAATATCCCTTCATCAATTTGTGCTATTTTTAGACCAAGGAAGAAAGAAAGTTCTCCAAACAAGGACATCTCAAACTCACTTTACATTTGTGTAGAAAATTATTTTCACATTTTGCTACTACTAACACCAAAGATGATGTCATTTATATATACAAAAACAATTAACATATGCTCACTTTTTGATTAGAAATTGTTAAGAATGAAATATACTAAGAGGATGGGGGTGAATTAATATATTATATATCTTTTTAATTAATGTGATTTATTTTATTTAACCACTTAATCACACATTCAAGATATGCAATAAAACTGAAACAATAATTTGCACCACACAAGAGAGATAGAGAGAGACACTAGATTTTTACATGGAAACCCAAAGTGGGAAAAACCATGGAAAACAATGTCAAGTATATGAATGAGCACCAACTCAAAATACAAAGTTTGTAAGCACCAACTTGTAGGAGCACCAACCCCTTTTCTGAGCACCAACACAAAAATTATTTGTGAGAACCAACCCATAGGAGCACAACCCCTTGCAAAGATTTGTGAGCACCAACCCATAGGAGTACCAAACCCTCTTGTGTATAAAACATAACTATCTCTCAATGTTTCTTACTCAACAAATGATAGAACTCTACAATATCTCTTAATTTTCTCTCTTTGAAAAAAAATACAAACCATGCACTCTCTTTCATATTACAAATGTCTTCTCAAGCCTTTATTTATATATTTCCAAAATGCCTTTCGCATTCACCCTTTGTGACTCTTCAATCCTCATGGAAAATGGCACCAAACTTGCATGACCCTTCGTATCCTTGCATTTGAAAAGTTATATGGTGACCCTTCATAAGCAAAGCATCATTTCCTCTTTTCTCTTTATATTGGTGACTTTTTATACTCCTTAAAGTATCCCCTCATGAAAAAATGTGCAATACCTCTTTTGTCTTCACATGGTGACTCTTGGAATTCCTCAAGATGACTCTTCATGAGAAAATGTGTCCCATTCCTATTTCACCTTTTATCTCATGACTCTTTGACTTCTCCATAGGCCCTCTTTTGACTTATATGCAATCAAAATATTTATCCATTAATATTAAATAAATATTAACACACATTAGCGATGATATAAACACCATTAAATACAATGGTGCCTTTATCACCAATAATGCTAGACCTTTGACATTAATGACAATATTTCCAACAAAAGTACAAATTATAATTTACACATCATTTATTTAATCCTTATTATTATAGGGAATGGTCTAATCTTGAATAGGCACCTATTTTAGACCATAGAGATATTTGTTCAGTCTACACACATAATCCTCTTCTTATGTCAATTGAAAACCTTCAAGTTGTTCTATGTAGACTTCCTCTTCTAGGTTCCCATTCAAGAAAACAAACTTAATTTGTTAGACTTTGAACTTATTATAAATAGAGAATTATAAAAACATTATTATGGCCTCTAATCTAGCAACTAGAGCAAATGTTTCCTCAAAATCTATGCCCTCAACTTGTGCATATATTTTACACACCAATCTTGCCTTATTTTTTTATGATAGTTCCATCCTCATTGAGCTTGTTTCTAAAGGACCATTTATTACCTATTACATTCTTGTTTGTAATTATTGGAGTTAATTCCCCAGTTTTGTTCTTTTTAATTTGGATTAGTTCTTCTTCACTGGCTTTTGGCCAATTCTCATCCTTGCTAGCTTCAACATAGCCCTTAAGCTCAATTTCAGACATTAGAGTAGAACTTACTTACTCCTTATTCATTATAACTCTTCTTCTTGTTAAAATCCATTTTATTACCAATGATCTTCTTTATAGGATGATCCTTTTAAATAAATTTTGCAAGTGCCTTTTCATTTACTTCCTCATTCTCTTCATTAGCTACTTTTTATTCAAAATTTGATTCTTCAATACAGATTTTTCTATCAGGTTTGACATGTTTCAAACCTTTTGTTACAACTTATGTAGCCTTTGATTTGGGTGGAATAACTATGAAATATTCCTTTATCACATCTTGATTAAAATCTTCCCAATTTCTCTTATTTTCTCCTGCTGTAGCATTTACTACCAAACACTCTAAAATACTTAATAGAGGAAATTTTCCCATACCATAGTTCAGAGGGAGTTTTTTCACTATTTACCCTTAGTTGAACTCTACCCAAGATATATACTATTATTTTGACTACTTCTCTCTAATATCTATAGAGCAAAAAATACTCTATGTTTCATTCTAATTTTCAATTGCGCACTGTGAAATTTTGTTCTTGCATACTTTGGTTCGTGATGGCAGTGTTTTGAAATAGAGCGCAAGATTGATTTCCTTTTGATTCATTTTTGTCTAAGTGTTGAAGTCAAGCGGAAGCTGCCAAGTGTCATTTTCCAAGGCACTTTTCATAATTTCAATAAGGCTATGGAACATGCCATGTATCTCATAGAAACTCAGTGGAACATGACAAGTGTCAGCATCCACATTTCATATCAGCATCCATGTTTTAAATCACTCTTTCAGCAGAAGGTTTCAACAAGCTAAGTATCAGGATCAGGTGGAAAACACCAAGTGGCAATCACCAAAGGTCTCAATTTGCTTTCTAAAAGTGATGGAAGACACCATGTATCCCAACTAAAGAAAGTGGAAGCCACCACGTGTTGAGATCCAAATTATCTTCATTTTGCTTCACTGATATAGTAAAGACTGTGGTGGGTCTTAGGTTTTATTTCTAAAACAAGTGGAAGCCGCCAAGTGTTGATGTCTGTGTAAATATGAAATGAGGCTTGATTGTTTCTATAATATAAATAGAGTAAAGTAGAGACCAACACGTGTCACCTTACATAGGCTTCTCAAAAGGTAGCTAAATGCAGAAGAGATCGCCACATATCCCTAGTTAAGTAAAGCAGAGATTGCCATGTGTCCTTTGTTGAAGCAAGCAGAGATTGCCACCTATCCCTATGCACCTTTTTAAAGTTGATCAGGCAAGAAATGTTGTGGGTCTTATTTCTATTAAGTTGTTAAAGTGTCAAACAAGTGGATTGTGACAAGTGTCAAAGGCAAAATGTTCCTGAGCAAAGATATAGTAAGAGTATAGGTAAAGTGGAATGTCTCACGTGTCTTCGATAAGTGTTGTGAAACATGCCGAGTGTCTTTCTCTGGTGTCTCCTAAGTAATAAGAAGGTTTTCAAGGAATTATCCAAGTGTCCTCTTTTGTTTAAGAGAAGGGAGTGTCCTGCAATCTGTTTCAGCCAATGAACTGTTGAATGACAGAGCGTTTCAGAATCTAAGAAATATCTTATGTTAGACACTTCAAGTTTGGTTAGATTTAAATTGGGCTGATAGATTGGGAACATGCAAACAATCTGGAGTGAATCCAAGGCTATAAATAAGGGTGTAGAGATCACCAAAAAGGATCAAAATTAGATATCCAAAGAGAATTTTTTGAGAGAATTATTGTCAAGAGTTTTAGACCTTCTAGAGTTGTGATTAGGAATATCATTTGCCTTTGTTCTATTTTCTTGAGTTAGAAGGTTTATGTAACTGTGCATGTTTATGTGCCTCTTATGTGACTAGAGAATTCAAATAAGAAGATTGAACCTTGTGCCTTTGTTGATATTTTTTGTATCACTGCAAAAGCAGTCTATGCTGTGAGCCTCTATTTCTATTATTTCCATCTTTTACATTAATCATGCCTTGTTTGCTCTTAAATGTAATAGAATCTTACATATAGTTTCACTATGCTCAGATTAAGGGTTGAATTACATTCAATTGCATCACCATAGTTGGATTTTCTTTCTTGCATTTTTGTTTCTATTACAATTCCTATTCCTTTTCCCAATATACACTCAATATAAAGAAGAGACCATCTTCTTAAAAATTTGGAGTTTGTTTCAAGTCGCAAGTCCCACATCTTGAAACATCCCATTGTTGGTGTTAAAAACTAGTTCAATTTTAACCATCAACAATTTTTAGCACACCTGGTGGGACACTATATTGAAGTTTCTTTCAAGATCGTATGAACCAGAGAGCTACGAGGAGTTAGAGCTATAGACCAGTAACCAGATCTCAGTCTACTATAAATCTAGGTATTCTTTTGCCACCTTTGGTAACTAGTCCAAGAAGAAGAGTCAACCAGTTTATACCAATACCAAGAGTAACTATGGGAGCCCTTATAGCCCCAAGAAATTATGCAAGTTGGAACACTGGTAGTGCTTTGATTCTCCCAATACCACCAGCCACTTGGGACCCTATCCTAGTGAATTCCCTGAAAGCTCTGCCCAAATTTAGTGGGCAAGACTTCAAAACACCTAAAGAACATTTGTAGGATGTATCAGATGTCTGTGCTATACATGTTGTCACATAGCAAAATGTGGCCATAAGACTATTAGCAGCTTCTTTTAAAGGGAAGGCTCTAGAATGGTATCGGTCCTTGACCCCAAATACCATATCTACATGGGATCAGCTTAGAGATATTTTTTTTGAAAGATTTGAAGAGAAGGGTGATAAGTCTTCTTTATTACAATAATTGATTACCATCCAAAGGGCACCACAAGAAGCAATGACTGACTTCAATTCTAGATTTCAAAATACTTGGGAAAGAATCCCTGCTACAACTAGACCATTACCAGGTATGGCTATAGTATTATATCTTAAGGATTTAAATTTAGAAATATCTGTTATGATTTAGTCACATGGAGGTCAGACTCTACCAGAGGCTTATGACTATGTAGTCAGAACTGAAAATAATTTGATAGATGATAGAAAATCGCCTCCAAGGCCTCCCATGCCCATGTTTCTAGATATTTCATTACCATTACCTCAAGAATCCCCTAAATCCATATCCCCACCTGTGTCTATGTACACATATCCTCAACCACCTACTAAAAAAATTGTCCCTGCTCAGTCATCTGAGCTAGATGATATCAAGAATATATTGAGGACATTTTCTAATGCTATGATTTATATAAAAAGACAACAAAATACTTATACCAAACCCCAATACCAGGGCTATCAAGGAAATATATTTTCATCTCAGCCAAAATAATACCAGGGTCCTCCAAGGCAAAATAACCCTTAGCTAGCAAACCAATTAGTTGCAGTCCCTACACCCTCACAAACTATTCCTCCTAATTCAAATAGGGAGATTGTTCCAGGGCAAAATAATTATGTGGATAACACTAATTCCTAGTTTTTCCTTTACAATAATGCTCATACGCCTAGAGATTGTCCCATGGGCAATCTACAACAAAAGTTGGCAAAGCAAAGAAGAATGGATGGTCAGTTTGCAAGTTCCAGTGACAATCAAGCCTACCAGTCTTTTGGTATGCAAAATTTAATCTTAATGGCTCAGATGCAATGGATGTCTTTACAACAAGAGGAAGAAATATCCCTAGAACATGCTTTGTTCTCATGGGTTGAAGATGAAGAATCAATTTTCTTGAACGAAACTTCCACTTCCAAGAAACTAGTAGTGCAATTTGATTATTATACTAGATCAAAGAGAAGGATGGTGGAATAGCCTAAAGTTGTAAATAGTCAAGTCATGAAGAATCCTCCATTTCAAGGACAAAGAAACATAGCTGTCAAACAAGAAGTGCCTCAAATAGTATAGAATCAAATGATTCCTACACAAATTCAAGAAAAAACAAGATATCCTTATTCTCAAAGAACTCAAACTCTAGAACCAATAAATGTGGTGGATCAATTGAAGAAGACTCCAGCACAAGTATCAATATGAGATATATTGGCTATTCCTAAACAAAAGACACTACTACAAGAATCTCTACAAGGCCAAGTAGTGCCCAAAGATATTGTTATCAAAGAAGGACCTGCTGAAAAAGAAAAGCTCAAAGACAGTTCATCTGCAGACAATAGCCCTAGTGAATAATGCACCAGAATTAAGCAAATCCAAACTAGATCCCTTCTATTTAACTTTGATAGTTGGCAAGAAACTGTTGCATAATGCAATGATTGATTTAGGGGCTAGTACTCTAGTAATGCCTAAGTAGATAGCTGATGCTCTAGAAATTAAGTATGAACCACTCACTAAAGGAATAATGCAGCTAGATGGTAAAGTAGTACAAACAATAGGGAGAAATAAACAACTCCCATTACAATTATATACTTGTCCTAATATAATTGTAAATCAAGATGTAGTAGTCATAGATATACCTCCTATTTTTGGTTTATGTTTATCAAGAGACTTTACAGTCAAAATAGGAGGATATATGTCACTTGATTGGTCTCACCTCATCCTAAGAACCAAATATGGTTCAAAGATGAAGATATTATCTGAGCCATTATATAAGGATCACATCACTAATGAACCAATTACAATGTTAGAGGTAGCTCATGCTATGATGAATAAAGAAGAAAGGGTTTTTGTTGAGGAGTTAGCTGAATGGACTGAACATGATCAAGAGGAGGAAAATGATCATTTATTAGCTATGATGTAAAGTGACCCATATGGAAGTTATGACTCCATGGGTCTGGGTACTTACGTCATATTTGAGGAAGATCATAAAATCCCAAATGTTTTAAGGAAAGAAAAGTTAAAAGATACCTCTTCTATCAATCCTCAGGTCTCTCAACATGAATTCAACATTCTGAGTGAGAAGTCACAAGCGTATGCCTTAATCTCTGATGAAGAAGAGATAATTGCTGACTTTATTCTTACTTTGCAAGATGATGTGGAGGAGTATGGACATTTCCTTGATCATGATTTGAATGATTTGTTTGAAATCATTGGGTTAGGTTATACTATTTTTCAAGGAAGCTGTGAGCTGGTTGCAGTGGAACAAGATAACATTGAGACTCAATTACATATGCAAAATTATTACAAACTTTTAGAATTATCTTTTCAAGAAGTTGATAATTTTGAAGTCATTAAAGAGGATGATCATGCAATAGAACCTAAGTTTGAGGTAGAAGGAGATAAGTCAATAAATGATATTTATCAAAGGGCTTCTGTTGATAAGTAAATAGTCATTAATTTCTTGATAAGACATGCTAGTATCAAGAATCGACATTCGACAAGCTTCTAAGGACAAGAAGAGTTTATATATGTTGGAAGCATGTTCAACTTAGACTCACTCAAATGAAAGCAAATAAATGTTGCATACACAAAGAACAAGTCACCTGAGCTATATCTAATTTAACCACTTGTCTGGCAATATAAGCCGGCTTGTCGTGAAGGAGACTTTAAAAATTCTTCTTTTGATCCAGGAGGGAGATAAAGATACTTGGTTAATATAGTTGGATAGTTTCCCCTTTTTGTATTGCTTTGTTTTCCCATTTTTGTTTTCCCACTTTTATTTTAAATAAGTGTTCTTTGAACATGTAGTTGGCAGCTCAGAGAGTTTTTAAAAATCTTCAAAATTTCTCAATGCATTGAATGTCTCCCAAATCTTTAGAAATCCCCAAGGTACCTTACACTGCCACTTGCATAACATGTCTATCTCGTTGTCCCATGAAGATTGAGTATGATTTGATAATGGTTATCCAATTTTAATGCCATTTGAGACTTGATGGGTCAATAAATACCTCTTAGCAAGAGTTAAAGCGTACAAGTTCTTAAACATTCCTACATCTATGAGAAAATATCCTGCTACTTGCATTTTCAATTCCTAGTAAACTTCCTTTAGTGAAAGTGTTTCTATTTTGAGAAAGTTCATACTAGTTATTACAGAATAGATATAGAGATGGAGGGAGCACAGTCTTCATAATAAGGAGCTAGGATGTATGAATCCCTTGATAAGTTTCTTGTGAGCAAGTCATATGCTTTAGCTCCTGTACAACTATTGAAGACTTATCCACAGACCAAAATCCCTAAAGTTGGTCAAGCAAGTGACCCAACGAGGATAAAAGATTATGCAGATGGAGTCATGGATCCAATCCTTCAAAGAGCTAGTATCAAGACTCTTAGAGAAGGGGCACATCAAAGGTGTCTACAGAGGGCCAAAGTAGGGCAAGATGAGACATTTGCCATGAGGATATGGACTTCACAACTGGCACAATTCATTGTCTGAGCTATACATCCATGCCCTGACTTGGTCAAACTATGCGTAGACTTGTTCCATACACCCTCAAGCAACATTCAACAGGGTCCATTCACGGTGCAAATCACATCGCAGGCTATCAGGGACATGTTAGCCCTATATCACGATAAGACCGGTACATTTCCCACTATTGCTAAAATTCAAAGAACATGGGCAAACATCAATACCCAATTGAGTTTCTTAAGATACAAATTTCAAATGGGTGATGATGACACTATTGTGCCTACACTCCCTCCAGCAAGAGCCCAATTCGTACAAGCTAGCCAAGATGCCCTGTCTATGATGGCTTTCATCTTTGGCATGAAAGATGATATGGTTGTTTATGGAGAAAAAATGGCTATCCTCTTTAGGCTAAAGACTGTTGACAAAAATCAAGAGTATAGGCTTGGCTTTTCTAAATAAATTGCTTTCTCAATGGTGGAACAACTGGCCCAGTTCAAATCAAAAGGGGTTGTTAGGTATTCTTCTTATTTGTTTCACCTCATGCTATATTAGAATTCTGACCTCTTTGCCCAACATATGCATATTGATATGCATGACTAATGCAGGAGCATCTACAATAGCACCATGGAGGACTAGTTGCAAATGCAAATGAAATGCTAGTGAGAAATTTCAAATTCTGGTTTTCCCTCCAAATTGTATAGATTTCAAAATTTCACCTTAAGAGTAGAATGTAATTATCAAAAAGTGAAAGTAAAAAGGTAAAAAGTGATGGTTAGGCTATTGATGGAATCAGGGAGAAATGGTTGAAACTATTTTCAACCTTAGAATATTGATAAAACTTAAAAACAATATTTTGTTTTGCCTTAAGCCCAATTTGGGGCGTAGAAGTTAGAAGGAAAGTTCTTGAAAAGAGAGAAAAAGAAGAATTAATTAAGGAGAGAGGATGAGAAGCAAAGAGAGGATGAGAGGGGAATAGAAGAGAAGAAGGATAGAGAGGAAAATTCCTCTCATTCAAGGGGAAGAAGATAGAATGAAGGATAGAGAAAAGAATTAGTGAGGTAGGACCTCACTCAAGAGATGTTGAAGAAAAGAGAAGGAGAAAAGAATGTTTGAAGGAGTAGACAAGGATTTGAAAGCCATGGAATTTGATATTGAAATGTAACTCTTCCATTTTATCTGAGGAGAATGAATTTTTTGTTTCATGTTATGGTCTCTTTATGAAATTCTGGTAAATAGGCTTGTGTGTGTATATATATGTGTGTATGATGATTCTTCAAAGAACATTGTGAAAGCTACATGTAGACTGGTTATTTTATGTTTTGGGAACAATTAAAAAACAAATATGATGTGACCAAGAGATCTTAAGTACTTTGAATGTATAAAAAGCCTAAACAGGCCTAAACAGGGTATTCAGGCATCCAAAAACTACAGCCCACTGTTTAAGATAAAATCAATGTATAAATGTTTGAATGAAGTTAATAATGATATGGAGAGAAGTATAAATACAATTATAAACATAAAGGAAGAAGAAACAGGCTTTAAAAATCTCTTTTGATATCTTAAAACTCCACAGTTGGAATTCAGGCCTGTAGGTGACAGTGTATAGGAAAAGAAAAGAAAGTTGCATGTTTTGCATAGTAAATGGTTTGATCAAGTCATCTTTGATAGAGAATATGAATGGGGAGTTATTTTATATGTTTAAATGTTTGTATATCACCTTTAAATGCCTATGGATCATTGTGTTTAAGAAGACAAACATGAACCCTACTGACTGTCATGAAAATACAGTCAAAGACAACTGAAATGTTAAGCATTGGAAGGTACATAAGGTTGTTATGAATGGGAGGATGATTTGGAAAGGTGTAGGGTAGTAAAAAATACCCTATAAAATTTTTTTTAACCCTTGAAAGATGATAAAATACTCCCAGAAAAATTAATAAGCTCTCAGCCTGTGACAGTCATGGGAAAATCCTGAACTAGGATAAAACCCTCAAAATGAGTTTTAATGCCTGAAAACTCTTGAAACTTTGTAATCTGAACCTTGATGATGTCAGAAAACTTTTGAAAGTGGTTTCAAGGTGCTAAAGTATGGAGAAGTATAAAAAAAGTCAACTGTCAAGTGAGACCTAGGTGCATGTGAAGGGAAGAGTGTAGGCCAATAAAGGAAAAGTGGATTTCTCCAAAGAAGTGCCCTAAAAAATGATTGATTCACCTATAAGAAGGTAATGGGTATATATAATGGTGATTTTTTTGATTATAAAGTCCGTACTTTACTCTGGACAAGGTGCTTTGCACACAAGGAGGGATAATTAGAGTAGGGCATAAAGAAGGAAGTACAATTCCATACAAAGCAACCTTAGGAGATTTTTCAGTATGTTATATAAGGGCTTAATGGGTATCCATATATGGTTTTACTTTCATGATTTAGTTAAATTGTAATAGTTATGGCCAATAATCAGGGTAAACAGGGCTAGAAGGAATGCTTGAATTAAATAGGCCTGTATAAGAAGTTAACTCACAATTAGATGGTTACAGAGTAGTGCAATATCAGTTTCATAATTTGGTATCAGATCTTGAAGCTCTTGGGAATTGTTAACTTGCTTTTGGTTATGATTTCTAATGTGTTGTTACAGGATTTGGCAAGAGGATCAGCAGGACAAGTGCTAGAAGACCCTGGGGAGAAAAGGTATGAATAATTTTGATATTTGATTTGACATTTATTGTGTTGAGAAGAAATCAAGTGAATAATTTTTAGGTTTAGGGCAGCCAAGCCATTGAGGCTTAATAAGAGAAGAAGCCAAGTAAGGCTTAGTGAAGATCCAAGAAGAAGCTTGGATAATTTGCCAAAAGACTAAGGTGAAATAGACTTAGGTGAGGTAAAGGATGGAGTCTGAAGCTTAGAGAAGCTCTAGAAGAAGAGCAAGTGAATGCTCAAGAGGAAGATCCAAAGCAAGGTAAGCTTGGATTTATGATTTGTATTTGATGAAGTGTTGTATAAGAGTTGCTGGAGGATTGAGAAGGGGATCAAAAGACTAGGATGCAAAAGGCCTAGGTGAGATCAAAGAGATTGTCAAAAGACCAGTCAAGGAGAAAAGGCTTGGCTGAGACAAGGGATCAAGAGACCAAGGTGGAAAATACTTGGGTGAAGATCTCAGAGATGGAAGTATTGTTGAAGGCATTGTAGAGTAGAAAGGTACATGAGGGCACCAAGAAGAAAGCAAGCATCAAAGGTATGGACAATTTTGTAATTGATAAAGAAATTGATAATTTGAAGAGAGAGTTAGCTAAGATTAAAGATGAATATGAGTCTTGGATGCAGATGGACAAGCAAGCATGGGCATGCCCAATGAGGAGGAGGATGAAGTGGCCAATAGATCTCCTAGTGAAAAGGAGAAGAAGGCAAAATAAGATTGACATGAAGAGAGAAGCCCATAGAGGCTTGAAGAAGGTAAGAAGGTTGCCAAGTGAGCAAAAAGAGGAAGAAGTTGAGAAGAAAATTCTCATTGAGGAGAACAAGAGAGAAGAGAGAAAAGATGAAGTTCCAGGAAGAGCACTTGGAAAGATGAGAATGTCCATTAAGAGGACACTCATGGAGACATTATGGTCTCTTGTTTTTGAGTGGGTAAGTGCAGGTATGAGCAGCCTTATGGAGGTTAAAAGAAAGGACTTGAAGAAAGAAGAGATTGGTGCAAGAGAAGACACCAAGTACACAAGTGAATGTGTAAGAGGAGAGAGAAGTGAGTTTGATGCTTTTGATAAAGAAGAAGAGATGCACAGGTTAATGCGTGAGAAAGAAGAGGTAGAAGAGGAAGCTGAATTCCATGATGCCATTGAATGCCAAGAGGAAGAAAGAGAGCAGCCAAGCATAAACGAAGAGAAATGTTGCTACATATACCAAGCTATCAAAGAGGTAAATGAAATGTTAAGACCTGATTTTGATTGTTATTATGAGCATGAAGCTGCTAATGTACAGGTGCAAGAGTTAAGGAAGATGATAGAGCCCTCAAAAAGAGAATTTAAGCGTGGGTATGTGATGCCTAAATGGTGGAAGAAGTAAATTCTCAAGCAAGAGGAGGTGCTGGTACAAGAGCATGGTTACAGGATGCCTAAATGGCTTATGAAGACAAATGATAAGAAGAAGAATCAAATGTGGGTGCCTAAGAAGGCAAAGAGAAAAGATGTGAGTGTTGAGATAGCAACACCAAGAAGTCAATGGAAGAGGATTGAAGGTAATTCAAGCAGCCAAGAGAATGAAGATGAGAAAGAAAACTTCTCAAAGAATGAGGTATAGTATGAGGATGCAAAGATGAAAGGTAAACAAATTGTTTATGATGATGTTTTTGATCTTTTTATAAGAAATGAAAGATGGAAAGTGGCTGTAAGGACTAATATGCAGCAAGGAGAGAATTCCAAATGGATGGAAGATGAGGAAAGGAGAAATTATACAGCAAAGCAATCAAGATGGCTTCAAGCAAAGATTGAAGAAAGCAAAGAGACAGAAGGTAATGACACTAAAATTGTATTTGATAAGTATAATGATATTGATGAAGAAGTTGGTTTATGTGAAGACAAGCTAAGAAAAGATGAAATAAGAGGTAAAGGACAAGTAAGCCTTGTGAGTGATCAGCCTAAGTTTGATGAAGATGGTGAGATAGATGAAATCTTACTAAAGGAAGAGTTGAAGATGTTAGAAGAGTTGTTTGGTAATTCAAGAGAGATGAAGGAAGGTACAAGCCATGGTGAAGAAACCATTAGGAAGAGTGAAGCAAGAGAAGAACAGAAGAGTGAAGAGGCCAAGGTAGTTTTGGTCAAGAAACAAGAGCATGGAGGCAGCCAAGAGGCTTCATGGCCTCAAATGTTTTCTACTAAGGTGGATTTGAATGTTTTGTATGCAGGTATGAAGGTTGCTGAAGTGAATGACATACATGAATCATTGGAGAAGCTCATGAATCAAGAAGAACAACAAGAAGATCTAGAAGCTATGTATGAAGATGAAGAAGCATGGAAGTGGGAGATGGCAGCTGAGAAAGAGATGAGGAGAAGAACATATCTAAAGAGGAAGAACAACAAAATGAAGGACAAAGATCATTTCAAACAAAGACAAGCATTGGTATTGGCAACAAGACCTTGGGATCTAGGTATAGAATGAAGACGAAAGTGAGGAGGAAACATGACATTTGAACTAAGGTTCAAATATTTTCTAGAGGGAGAGTATGATGTAGGAGCATCTACAATAGCACCATGGAGGACTAGTTGCAAATGCAAATGAAATGCTAGTGGGAAATTTCAAATTTTGGTTTTCCCTCCAAATTGTATAGATTTCAAATTTTCACCTTAAGAGTAAAATGTAATTATCAAAAAGTGAAAGTAAAAAGGTAAAAAGTGATGGTTAGGCTATTAAGGGAATTAGGGGAAATGGTTGAAACTATTTTCAACCTTAGAATATTGATAAAACTTAAAAACAATATTTTGTTTTGCCTTAAGCCCAATTTGGGGCGTAGAAGTTAGAAGGAAAGTTCTTGAAAAGAGAGAAAAAGAAGAATTAATTAAGGAGAGAGGATGAGAAGAGAAGAGAGGATGAGAGGGGCGTAGAAGAGAAGAAGGATAGAGAGGAAAAATCCTCTCATTCAAGGGGAAGAAGATAGAATGAAGGATAGAGAAAATAATTAGTGAGGTAGGACCTCACTCAAGAGATGTTGAAGAAAAGAGAAGGAGCAAAGAATGTTTGAAGGAGCAGAAAAGGATTTGAAAGCCATGGAATTTGATATTGAAATGTAAGTCTTCCATTTGATCTAAGGAGAATGAATTTTTTGTTTCATGTTATGGTATCTTTATGAAATTCTGGTAAATAGGCCTCTGTGTGTGTGTGTGTGTGTGTGTGTGTGTGTGTGTGTGTGTGTGTGTGTGTGTGTGTGTGTGTGTGTGTGTGATGATTCTTCAAAGAACATTGTGAAAGCTACATGTAGACTAGTTATTTTATGTGTTTGGAACAAGTTAAAAACCAATATGACGTGACCAAGAGATATTAAGTACTTTGAATGTATAAAAAGCCTAAACAGGCCTAAACAGGGTATTCAGGCATCCAAAAACTATAGCCCACTGTCTAAGATAAAATCAATGTATAAATGTTTGAATGAAGTTCATAATGATATGGATAGAAGTATAAATGCAAGTATAAACCTAAAGGAAGAAGAAACAGGCTTTAAAAATCTCTTTTGATATCTTAAAACTCCACAGTTGGAATTCAGGCCTGTAGGTGACAGTGTATAGGAAAAGACAAGAAAGTTGCATGTTTTGCATAGTAAATGGTTTGATCAAGTCATATTTGATAGAGAATATGAATGGGGAGGTCTTTCATATGTTTACATGTTTGTATATCACCTTGAAAGGCCTATGGATCATTGTGTTTATGAAGACAAACATGAACCCTGCTGACTGTCATGAAAATACAGTCAAAGACAACTGAAATGTTAAGCATTGGAAGGTACAGAAGGTTGTTATGAATGGGAGGATGATTGGGAAAGGTGTAGGGTAGTAAAAAATTCCCTAGACAGTTTTTTTTAACCCTTGAAACATGCTAAAACACTCCCAGAAAAATTAATAAGCTCTCGGCCTGTGACAGTCATGGGAAAATCATGAATTAGGATAAAACCCTCAAAATGAGTTTTAATGCTTGAAAACTATTGAAACTTTGTAATCTGAACCTTTATGATGTTATAAAACTTTTGGAAGTGGTTTCAAGGTGCTACAGTATGGATAAGTATGGAAAACGTCAACTGTCAAGTGAGACATAGGTGCATGTGAAGGGAAGAGTGTAGGCCAATAGAGGAAAAGTGGATTTCTCCAAAGAAGTGCCCTAAAAAATGATTGATTCACTTGTATAAAGGTAATGGGTATCTATAATGGTGCTTTTTTTGATTATAAATTCCATACTTTACTCTGGACAAGGTGCTTTGCACACAAGGAGGGATAATTAGAACAGGGCATAAAGAAGGAAGTACAATTCCGTACAAAGCAACCTTAGGAGATTTTTTAGTATGTTATATAAGGTCTTAATGGGTATCCATATATGGTTTTACTTTCATGATTGAGTTGACTTGTAAAGATTTATGGCCAATAATCAAGGTAAACAGGGCTAAAAGGAATGCTTGAATTAAATAGGCCTGTTTAAGAAGTTAACTCACAATTGGATGGTTATAGAGTAGTGCAAGATCAGTTTCATCATTGACCCAAGTTTTGATCTTTAAAGTACCACTCATGTGTCTGCATGGACACATATTTTGTCAAAAATTAGTGATCCATATGAATTATGGGAATTATTTGTTACCCCTACTTTTTGTCACCTCAGCCCCGAACCAGTTATGAATAGACTATTCCCAAGTGTTTCAAACCTTCTGGCTAGTTGCCCAATTCCTTGTGATTTCTATTTTGGATCTCACCATACAATTACAAGAGTCCATGGTTTTTGTGGGGAACCAATATTGTTACCTAAGATTTTGACTGTTAGGGTAGCATTCTTAGAGGTCACCAAGCAGGTATCTATAGCCAATAATGAATATGGCTCTAGGAAGAGGAAAATAAAAATGTATGACCTCCCATGGATGACAACTAACATGGTTTTGGAAACCTGAGATGTTGAAGTTCTGTTGCTCAGAAAGCTAGCCTTTCTGGGTTTCCTTCGAATAGAAGACAAATGGGTTTATGACCCAAAAGGTTTCATAGCTTCTTGGATAAGGACTAATAGGGTTGCAAATAGAATTGCACATAAAGGCCACCCTTTTTGGGAAAAGAGAAAAAATCCTAGAGAAGATGCTCTTAGATTTTATGTTGAATTAATAGACTTGCCCCTTCCACAAAATAGACCTTGGAAAACATTCTATGTTAAGTAGACGGATTATGATCCTAAAGTCAGAATGACTTTTGGCTTAAGAAGGACACTAAAGAATAAATGTTGGGATGTTGAAAAAATAGAAGCCTATTGGAAATATAGGCAAGAAATTTATCAAATAACCCATTCTTTCAGGAATGTGGACTCATATGAGAGATGGGAAGAACTCTTGGATGAGTGCCATCTCTCCCTTGTATCTAGCCCAGAGACAAGTAATTTGCTAACACTGGGGGTAGAGCTGGAAGCCAGAGAAGGGTCTAGCCAAGAATCACATGCCTCAAGGCAAACTACAGCTATGGTAACTATATCAGTTTGTTCCTAATCTCTCAGTGTTATGGAAAAGTAAAAGAGTGTGGTGTCTTCACCACCAAAAGCTTCCTCGTCAACATTGGTTATTGAAATTCCGAGTTCTCCACAACCATCATTGATGGTAGTGGTAGATGTGGAAGATAAAAAGATGCAGCCAGAAGAGGAGACACCCAAGAAGCAAAAGAGGGTGCAATTTTAGTTTGATTCAGAAGAGGAAGCAGACCCCCCATAATGCCAATTACAGAGTATAGTAATTACCCCTCAGGTGAGTATTATTCCTCCTTCTCCTTCTCAATCTATTTCTTCTCTTATTGACATGATGATTCCATCTAGCCAAATGACATCCCCTGCCACCTCTACCATTCTCATTTCTCACTTTGCCCCATCTATACCACCTCAAGCTTTAACGTTACCTCACTTTTCCCCTTTTGTTCCCAAGAAACTTTCCCCTCAAATTGCCCATAGCCAACAATTGGCTATTCAATATGGTTTGCCACAGGAACATCCTTTTGCAGGTGGGCACATTGCCTCTCCTTCTACCTTCTAGACCCAAGCAGATGCTACTAGGAAGGCAAGGGAAGCCCAAAGAGAGAAAAAGATCAAGGAAAATAAAGCCTTGGATACACCCCATTTGTGGTCACAATTTGACCCCATTTAGTAGCAATTGATGGTGACTCATTTATCACCAAATGTAATCAAGCCAACTGAGTAGATGCAGCTAGAAGACTACACAATGAATGCAGTGGCCATCGACATGTCCCTCTTCAGGCCATAAGACAAAATTGATTTACTAACTGAATCCACTTCTGTAGTTGTTGAAGACTACTTGAAGACATCAAGGAGGCTACAAAAGATGGAGGCTGATTTAGCCAAGGAAAAGGCAAACTATAACAATTTGACCATAGAAATTGATAGGAAGGACAATGAAATAGAGAGTCTAAATAAACAGTTACAAGAGACTATTTCTCTTTAGACTCATCGGGTAGTCCAGGCCCAAAATAATTCCTTAAGGGCAGGGCTAACATAGGTAAAGGATGCGGTGATGATCCTAAGGTGGGAAAAAAGTAGCATTACAAGAAAAATGCAAGGAACACCTACTACAGGTTACCTAATTGCAACAAAAGCTACTAAATGAATAGAATAATACTGTGGCTACGCAAGCCCAATTTCAAGCCAAGCAATAAAGAGTAGCACAATTGACACTGGAGATGGCCAATAGGCCAAAGAGTGTTAGAGTGTTAAGTCTGGTGAAGGAGCTCTATGAATCCATGTGGAAAAGAATTTCCTCAGAGATTATTCAGCTCAGGCTTTCTCTCACCTTCCTACTAAATGCACAAAAATTGTGTGAAAAGGTGGAGAATTCAATTGCAAACACTCTGGCTATAGTTTCTGGGAGAGTAATGGACTCTAAAACATTGCTACAAAAGCTTTATGATGTAATGGATGTAACATTGTTAGCAGCAAGAATTGAGAACAAAATGGTCACTGCTAAGCGAGTGAATGAGGTTCTCAGTTACAATTCTATAGCCATCAATTGCAGAGAGCTCCTAAATGTCATGAAAGAAGGAATCAGTGAAATGAAATAGCATATTGAAGATCTAGTGAAATTAGGTCTTCTTTATCCATTTCCTGATGACAACACGGTGCTAATGGATGATGAAATTGAACCTTTGTTGTTGGCCAAATAGAATGATTAGATAGTTTTTTAGGATTTAAGGGATGATTCATCAGTGCTTGAAGTAGAAGCTGTCTTGGTTCCTGTTTCCTAGCTTGAATTCAAATTGAAGGCTACGGTTCATATTTTGTAGAATTTTTCACACAAGGATATTATTAAACTTGATTTAGCCTTCAATGAATTGTAGAATAAGTAGGGGTTATCTAACAATGAGTGGCCTACCTACCAAACAACATTGTTGGAGTTGTGATTTTGAAATTTTGATTTAGTGGGAGTTGTGGTTTCTTTTTGAGTAGGCTCAAAAGTCCTTGGGGTTGCCAATAACTATAGAGTAAAAAATACTCTACGTTTCATTCTAATTTTTAGTTGTGCACTATAAAATTTTGTTCCCACACACTTTGGTTCATGACAACAAAGTTTTAAAATAGAGTGCAGGCTTGATTTCCTTTTGATTCATTTTTGTCTAAGTGTTGAAGTCAAGCGAAAGCTGCCAAGTGTCATTTTTCTAAGGCACTTTTCATAATTTCAATAAGGCTATAAAATGTGCCATGTATCTCATAACAACTCAGTGGAACATGATAAGTGTCAGCATCCACATTTCATATCAGCATCCACATTTCAAATCACTTTTTCAACATAAGGTTTCAACAAGCTAAGTATCAGGATCAGGTAGAAAGCGTCAAGTGGAAATCATTGAAGGTCTCGATTTGCTTTTCTAAAAGTGATAGAAGATGCCATGTATCCCAACTAAAGAGAGTGGAAGCCACCACGTGTCGAGATCTGAATTATCTTTATTTTGCTTCACTGATATAGTAATGACTGTGGTGGGTCTCAGGTTTTGTTTTTGAAACAAGTAGAAGCTACCAAGTGTCACTATCCATGTAAATATGAAATGAGGTCTAATTATTTCTATAATATAAATAGATTAAAGTGGAGACCAACACATTTCACCTTTTGTAGGTTTCTCAAAATGTAGCTAAAAGTAGTAGAAATCACCACATATCCCTAGTTAAGTAAAGTGGAAATTGCCTTGTGTCCTTTGTTGAAGCAAGCAGAGATTGCCACCTATCCCTATGCACCTTTTTAAATTTGCTTGGGCAAGAAATGTTGTGGGTCTTATTTCTATTAAGTTGTTAAAGTGTCAAAGTAGTGGATTGTGACAGGTGTCAAAGGCAGAACAGTCTTGAGCAAAGATATAGTAAGAGTATAGGTAAAGTGGAAAGTGCCACATGTCTTTGGTAAGTGTTGCGGAACATGCCAAGTGTCTTTCTCCAGTGTCTCCTAAGTAATAAGAAGGTTTTTAAAGAATTGGCCAAGTGTCCTATTCTATTTAAGATAAGGGAGTGTCCTGTGATCTGTTTTAACCAATGAACTGCTAGAAGACAGAGCGTTTTAGAATCTAATAAATATCTTTTGTTAGACACTTCCAGTTCGATTAGATTTCAGTTAGGCCATTAGATTGGGAACACATAGACAATCCAGAGTGAATCTAAGGCTATAAATAAGGGTACAAATATCACCAAAAAGGATCAAAATCAGATATCCAGAGAGAATTTTCTGAGAGAATTATTGTCAAGAGTTTTAGACTTTCTAGAGCTGTGATTAGGAATATCATTTGCCTTTGTTCTATTTTCTTGAGTTAGAAGGTTTATGTAATTGTGAATGTTTTTGTGCCTCTTATGTGACTAGAAAATTCGAATAAGAAGATTGAACCCTATGCCTTTTTTGATATTTTTTGTATCACTGCAAAAATAGTCTATGCT
Source organism: Torreya grandis (assembly GCA_037957365.1). Classification (NCBI taxonomy): domain Eukaryota; kingdom Viridiplantae; phylum Streptophyta; class Pinopsida; order Cupressales; family Taxaceae; genus Torreya; species Torreya grandis. The sequence continues at coordinate 1,514,933 of JARHVA010001223.1, read as the reverse complement.
GTGAGCCTCTATTTCTATTGTTTCCATCTTTTACATTGATCATGCCTTGTTTGCTCTTAAATGTAATTGAATCTTACATATAGTTTCACTATGCCTAGATTAAGGGTTGAATTACATTCAGGTACATTGCCATAGTTAGATTTTCTTTCTTGCATTTGTGTTTCTGTTAAAATTCCTATTCCTTTTCCCAGTATACACTCAATATAAAGAAGAGACCAGCTTCTTCAAAAATTGGAGGTTGTTTCAAGTTGTAAGTCCCACATCTTGAAACTTCCCATTGTTGGTGTTAAAAATAAGTGCAATTTTAACCATCAACAGTATCCATTAGGTAACTTGGCCTCTTTTAGCATTTTTTTGGCCATCTCCTTGACTGTCATGTTCTTTCTCTCAACATCTCCATTCTATTACAGAGTCTTTATTGTAGAGTAATTCTTTTTGATTCCATGTTTCTCACAATACTCTATAAAATCATTGGAGGTGAATTATCCAACTTTATCAAATCTTAAGCATTTAATTTTTTTAATCCAATCTTATTCTCCACCATGACCCTAAAGATATTGACTCTCTTAAATGCTTGTGACTTATCCTTCAAAAAGGTTATCCATGTCATTATTGAGTAATCATCTACAAATAACACGAAGCATATTTCTCCTTTATATCCTCTTGTCTTAGTAGGACCAAATATATCAGTATGAACTAATTCTAAAGGCTTTGTAGTTACATACTCTTTTGTTTTAAATTTGACCCTTGTCTGCTTGCCTTTCTAACACTCCTTGCAAGTAGTGTCTATAAGTTTGGTTATCTTAGGCATGTGTTATTAAGCATGAAATATACTGAGAGGGGGGGTGAATCAATATATTATATATCTTTTTAATTAATTTGATTTCTTTTCTTTAACCACTTAATCACACATTCAAGATATGTGATAAAATTGAAACAATAATTTGCACCACATAAGAGAGAAAGAGAGACACTAGATTTTTATGTGGAAACCCAAAGTGGGAAAAACCATGGAGAACAATATCAAATATATGAATGAGCACCAAATCAAAATACAAAGTTCATAAGCACCAACTTGTAGGATCACCAACCCCTTTTTCAAGCACCAACACAACAACTATTTATGAGCACCAACCCATAGGAGCACCAACCCACAGGAGCACCAACCCCTCTTGTGTATAAAAAACAACTATCTTCCGAGGTTGCTTACTCAACAAATGATATAACTCTACAATATCTCCTGCTTTTCTCTCTTTGAAATCAAATAAAAAACCATGCACTCTTTTTCATATTAAAAATGTCTTCTCAAGCCTTTATTTATAGCTTTCCAAATGACCTTTGGCATTGACCTTTTGTGACTCTTCAATCCTCATGGAAAATGGCACCAAACGTGCATGACCCTTTGTATCCTTGTATTTTAAAATTCATATGGTGACCCTTCATAAGCAAAAGCATCCTTTCCTCTTCTATCTTTTTCTTGGTGACTTTTTGTATTTCTCAAAGTGTCCTTTCATGGAAAAATGTGTCATACCTCTTTTATCTTCACATGGTGACTCTTGGAATTCCTCAAGATGACTCTTCATGATAAAATGTGTCTCATTTCTCTTTCATTTTTTACCCCATGACTCTTTAACTTCTCCATGGGCCCTCTTTTGAATTATATGCAACCAAATATATATTCATTAATATTAAATAAATATTAATACACATTAGCCAAGATATGAATATTAAAAACACCATTAAATGCAATGGGGCCTTTATCACCAACAATGATAGACCTTTGACATCAATGATAATATTTCCAATAATCTCCCCCTTTGTCATTGATGGTAACCTCAAACTAAAACTACCATATCTTGAAACCTACACATACTAGCATCTGAAAAACATACAATAACTCCCCTTTACTGTAGCAACCTGTACCTATTCCCTGTACCTATTTTTGCATCTATACCTATACCTATTATTTTCCCCCTTTGACATCAATGGTAAAGGGGCTACCTAGAGATAACACTTAGCTCCCCCTCAACTAATGTTGAACCTCAATGGCAAGAAGTAAAATAAATTAATCCCACTTCTCTTATAGATACTCAAATGTGTCTTTTGATAGTGTCTTTGTGAAAATATCTGTAATCTACTATATAGTACTGATATACTCTATCTTAACCTATTGATTTATAACCTACTCTTTCAAAAAGTGATATCTAATGGGAATATGTTTTGTTATTGAATGCATCATTGGATTCTTTGAAATATCAATAACACTTGTGTTATCACAAAAAATATAAATAGGTTCATCATACTTTACCTTGATGTCTTCCAAAGTTTGTTTCATCCAAAGCACTTGAGTAGAACATAATATTGTTGCAATATATTTTTCTTCATCTATAGAAAGTGATACTAAATTCTACTTCTTGCTTAGTGATGATATTAAGCTATCACCAAGGAAGAAATCTCCTCCACTTGTACTCTTTTTGTCATCCAAGCACCCTACCCAATCTAAGTATGTATAAGTAACCAAAGTGAAATCTCTACTTGTGGAATACCATAATTTGTAATCTAATGTCTCCTTGATATATTTGAATATTCTCTTCACCAACTAAACATGACTATCTTTTGGAGATGATTGATATCTTGAAACCATACCTACTACATGCATGATGTCTAGCCTCGATGCTGTCAAATATAAAAGACTACCAATCATAGATCTATACAAAGATTGATGTATAATAGGTGAATCTTCATTCTTGCTCACCTTATTTTCTATACACATTGGTGTGTCAACTGGTGCACTATCCTCAAAACCAAATTTATTCAATATTTCCTTGGCATATTTACTTTGAGATATGAAAATTCCTTTATTTGACTAAAATATTTGCAATCCTAAGAAAAATTACAATTATCCAAGCATAGACATCTCAAATTCTTTTTTCATATTTTCAATATTTCTTCCAAAAATGATATTATCAACATATACCACAACAATCAATTGATGCTCACCTTTTATTTTGATGTAGAGATTACTATCAAAAAATCCTCTCTTGAAACCTTGATCCTATAGGTACTTATCAAGCCTTGCATACCAAGCTCTAGGAGCTTATTTCAATCCAAAATTCTTTCTTCAATTTGCATATATGGATACTAATATTTTAGAGAATAAATCCATCAGTCTGCTTAATATAGACCTCTTCTTCTAGATTCTTATTTAGGAAGACAAATTTGACATTCATCTATTAAACATTGCATATGCAAGAAACATTCTAATAGCCTCTAACCTTTCCATTGGTGCAAAAGTTTCTTCAAAATCTATTCCCTCAATCTGAGCATATCCTTTACATACTAATCTTGATTTATTTCTAGTCACTTCTCTATTTTCATTCAACTTATTTCTATAAACCTATTTTATTCCTATCACATTGTGATCTTTTTGTCTAGGCACTAATTCCCAAATATCATTCTTTTATATCTAATTTAATTCTTCATCCATAGCTTTAACCTAATCCTTATCATGTCAAGCTTCTGAAAATGTTCTAGGATAAATTTTGAATAACAAAGATAAATTAGCTTTCTCATATTCACTTACCATCATTCTTCTAGTGAAAATTCATTCATTTATGTCCCTGATAATGTCACTTTCATTATGATTTCTTTGAACATATTTGGATGGATTTTTGGTGTCCTTTTTCTCCTTCTCCTTCTCATCTCCATCTGATTCTTCAAAATCTTCTTCTTTAATGTTTTTAGGAATGTATACTGGATCACAGATTCTTTGTATTCCATCTTCTATCCTAACACTTGCACTTTCAACAATTTTCTTGGTTCTTTTGTTATAACATTTATAAGCTTTACTTTTTCAAGAATAACCAAGAAATATACTTTCATCTACTCTAGATTCAAACTTACCAAGTTTTTCATTGATTCTCTTTATGAAGTATCTACCAATGAAGACTCTAAAATAATCAACTGTTGTTGATTTGTCTTTCTATAGCTCATAAAGAGTCTTATCACTATTGACTCTCAATAATGATCTATTTTGAATATGCAGTACTATAGAAACTACCTCTCTCCAATATTTTTATACTATCTTCGATTCATTTAGCATTATCCTCACCATCTCTTGAACAGTTCTATTTTTCTATTCAACTACTCCATTTTGTTATGGAGTTTTAGTTGCTGAATAATGTCTCTTTATTCCATGGTCTTCACAAAGTTCAATAAATTTATTTGACATGAATTCTCCTCCTTGATCTAATCTTATACACTTAATCTTTAAACTGGTTTCATTCTCAACTAATGCTTTAAATGCTTTGAAATATCTGAAAGCTTTTGATTTTTTCTTTAAAAGTATTACCCAAATCATACACGAAAAATCATCAATAAACAACATAAAAAATTTATCACCTTGAGTACTTTGAGTTCTCATAGGTCTACATAGATCAATGTGAATAGTATCTAAGTGGTCGAGTACTCTTTTGTTTTGAACCACCTTCTAGCCTGCTTTCCATGTTGACAAGGTTCATAAAGTGTGTCAGATGGCTTTGTAATTTTTAGAATATTTCTGACTACTTGCTTATTATTGATGTTGATAATATTATCAAAATTTATGTTCCCCATTATTCTATTCCATATCCAAATTTTTTAAATCTAACTTAAACAACATCTTTGACATTTGATGTCTGATAGTATATGTATAATTGTTGCATGTTCTGTGAGTATCTGCAACCAACGCATTTGAATCTTTTCTTCTAATTTCACAACCTTCTATATAAAAATTTAGTGTGTGACCCTAATCACACATTTTACTTACACTCAAAATATTATGCCTAAGACTTTCTACATACAAAACATTTTCAATTTTAGTTCTACCATTATCAAAACTTAGTGTACCTTTTCTAGCAATTTTGACACTAGTATTGTCTCTGAATTTCACTATGCCACCATTGATATTCTTCAAGGTTATGAAATTGCTCTTGTCTCATGTCATGTGCCTTGAAAATACACTATCAATGAACCATGGATTTTCTTTATTTCTTGCATGAAAAGAAGTCTGCATCAACATAGATAGTTTAGGTTGTTTCTTTTGCCATGAACCTATTTAAACTTTCTTCTTGATGAATAGTCTTAAAACTGTAGTCCTTCTTGACTGAATAAAATACACTTCTATAGTACCAAGATATTTTTCTAAAGTTATTGCACTTGTAACATATTATGACCTCTTCATTGAATCCTAATATAGGAACAAAAGAGTTGTGGCTTCTGCTTGACTCTATATGAATTTTCTTCTCTTTATTTCTAAAACTATTAGCCCTTTTATGACATTCTATTTTCTTATGACCATATCCATTAAAATAAAAATAGTAACCATAAAAATAGGACCTATTTATGTATCTTTGAACTGATTGCCTTTTGTAGCTCTATTCCCTCTAGCCTTCTTTATTTGAGATGTCCTCTGTATTCTTAACTTCTTCCCTTTTATATCTTCTTTTGTAAGAGCTTCAACATAGATCTTTCCTTGTCTATAAAAGTAGTGACCTCCTCTTTCTCTTTTTTAAATCCATTACCTATCTTATCTGATATTGATATTTTATTTTTTAATATCTTATTCAACATATTTGTGTTATTCTCAAATTTTAAATCATTGGCTACTTTATCATTGATTGATTTATTTGTTTTCTCAAGATTTATTTTTAAAGAAGAAATTTCAATAACATATCTTTCACATTTTTTACTTACTATTTTCAACTATATTGTTAGATATTTTTCATTCTTCTTGGCTTCTTCAAAGTTTTCTTGTAGATATTCAAATATTTCTTTTGAATCCTTTTCATTTTTCTTGATCTAGAGCTTTAATATTCAATTTTTCTTTTCAAAAGATTTTAACTCTTCTAAGGCACAAATGAGTTCTCTTTTTAGATTCACTTTGGCTTCATCCTATTCATCTTCTTGATCATCTTTACTTTTTCTTAGGAAGGCATCTTCAGGTATAACTATGAATATAATCTCTTTTTTTTCTAAATCATTGACTCCACTATCTTTAGTTGAGCTAGGATCTTTAGAATAAAAACTCTTCTTACCAAATATCTTCTTAAATTTACCTTTGAAATTATTTTTATATGTAGACTGTCCTTTCTCATTGTCATCATTACCCTTATTTGGGCATTTAGTTACAATATGTCCAATCTTTCCATAATTAAAATATTTAAAAGGTAATTTTTCTTGATATTTACCTGAGACCTTTTTTAGCTTGCAAATGAATAGAGCTCCATTGTCATCTTTATCATTGCTAGAAATATCACTTAATTCTTAAATATTAGCCTTCTCTTTTTTTGATGTCTTGAAATCATCTTCTCTCTTTGAGGGTTTATCTTGTTCAGTCTGCATCTCATATGTCATAAGAATACTATGAAGCTCATCCATCTTTAGCTTGGCGGAATTCTTCATCTCTTCAATTGCCAAAACTTTTTCATCATATCTCAATGGTAGAGATCTCAAAACTTTTTGAACCATAATTGATTCTTCTAAATTTTATCCAAGACCTTGAATCTCATTAACTATTTGATCAACTTGCAAAAGATAACTTGCTATATTTTCTTCTTCTTCCATATTCAAACTCTCAAACTATCTTCTGAAAGTTTGAAGCTTAGCTTGTTGAGCCTTTCTATCACCCTTGTAAATAATCTCAATTTTTACACAAGTTTCATGAGCATATTTACATTTTATAATTTAAAAAAATTATGATTCACATAAACCACATAAAATAATATTTAAAGCTTTAAAATTATTTTCACTTCCCTCCTTTTCTGTCAGAGTAGTTACAAGTGTCTGTGGCTCTTCATATTCCTTCACCACTACTTACCATATGTTGAATCTAAGGGTCATCAAAAAAGTCTTCATACTTATGCTCCAAAAAAAATAATTTATTGCATCAAACAAATGTTCCTTATTTTTAGAAAATCCTTCATGTGATCCAGCCATCGTGTTTTCCCGACCTACCTTCAAGCTATAAAACTTTTTAAAAAGGAACATACTCTAATACAAATTGTTAAGCATGAAATATACTTAGAGGGGGGGGGATGAATCAATATATTATATATCTTTTTACTTAATTTTATTTATTTTCTTTAACCACTTAATCACACATTCAAGATATGTAATAAAACTAAAATAATAATTTGCATCACATAAGAGAGAGAGAGACACTGGATTTTCATGTGGAAAATCAAAGTGGGAAAAACCACAAAGAACAATATCAAATATATGAATGAGCACCAACTCAAAATACAAAGTTTACAAGCACCAACTTGTAAGAGCACCAACCCTTTTTTTAAATACCAACACAACAACTATTTGTGAGCACCAACCCACAAGAGCACCAACCCCTCTTGTGTATAAAACACAACTATCTCTCAGTGTTACTTACTCAAAAAATGATAGAAATCTATAATATCTCTTTATTTTCTCTCTTTGAAAATAAATACAAACTGTGCACTCTCTTGCATATTATCAATGGCTTCTCAAGCCTTTATTTATAGCTTTCCAAATGACCTTTGGCATTCACCCTTTCTAACCTTTCAATCCTCATGGAAAATGGTGCCAAACTTGCATGACCTTTTATATCTTTATATTTGAAAAGTCATATGGTGACCCTTCATAAGCAAAAACATCCTTTCCTCTTTTGTCTTTATCTTGGTGACTTTTCATAATCCTCAAAGTGTCCCTTCATGGAAAAATGCACCATACCTCTTTTGTATTCACATTGTGACTCTTAGAATTCCTTAAGATGACTCTTCATGAGAAAATGTGTCCCAGTCCTCTTTCATCTTTTACTTTATGACCCTTTGACTTCTCCATGGGCCCTCTTTTGACTTATATGCAACCAAATATATATTCATTAATATTAAGTAAATATTAACACACATTAGCCTAGATATGAATATTAAAAACACCATTAAATGCAATGGGGCCTTTATCACCAATAATGCTAGACCTTTGACATCAATGACAATATTTCCAACATGTGCCTAACACACTTATTTGAGCTCACCTTTACTAGGTTGTCAAAATTGACATGACCCATTCTTCTATGCCATAACCAAATCTCATCAATCTTTCTTAACAAGAAGTTATTACCATTTACTTCAAAAATATTATAGATATTGCTTTCAATTCTATTCCCTTCTGTAACTAGTCTTCTAGATCTTATTAACTTACATCCTTCTACATTAAAAGTGACCTCATATCCATTATCACACATTTAGATGACACTTATTAAATTGTGTTTCAATCCTTCAACATAAAGGACATCATGTGTAGGTATTTTTTCATCTATGTTTAATGTTCCTTTACTTTGGATCTTTACTGTAGTATTGTCTCCAAGATAATAGATATTTCATTACATTTACTCAGTTTGATGAACTTACTCTTGTCACTAGTCATGTTTTTTGAGAAACCACTATATATTACCCAAAAATTATGTTTCTTAGTATGGAGTGTAGTTTGAGTGATCATAGATTGATATTTTGCTTTCCACACATCCTTGGGTTTCTTATTTGGCTTATTTTCTCCTTTTTTAGAGACTTGTGAACCTTTATTCACACTGGGAGGCATGTTATTCTTTTGTATCTTTGGTCTTACAAAGTTTACTCTACATTTTTTATTTATGTGACCAAAATTATTATAATTATAACATATTACGTTTGTATCTAGCAAGAGAGAAAATGAATTTTTGCTTCAAAAGTTTATTCTCTTTTTAGGTACAACTCTATATTCAATAGCTCTATGATCAAATTGATTATAGGTATAAAAATAACCATATAAAGATGATAAATAATTGGTCATAACATTTTTTTGTGTAGGATGAGGAGCTCCTTGAAATGCTAGATTATTCAAGTCTCTCACTCTTGTGTAACCATTTACATTAGTTATCCTTATGTTCTACATCTTCCTTAAGTTTTTAGAGATTTGCTTATTGTTTTTCTTCCTTTCTTTAGGCTTTTTTTCTCCTTCAACTTTCTTTGCTCTTGATTCTCCTTCTACTTTGAAGTTTTCATATAAGTGAGTAGATGTACTATTTATGGGACTTTTTCCTTTTACATAACCAAGACCAAATCTCTTTTGATGGCTTTTGAGATTTGATCAACTCATCAAGAATGTCTGATCCTCTTTTCATCTTTAGACCTTTGTCTATTTTTCCTTCATCTTTTTCAAGTTCTTCTCTCAAAGCCACTATCTCTACCTCTAACTTCATGCACTCATTAGATTTAGATTGTAGTTCAAGTTTGACTACATATTCTATTATTTTGGCCTCTTCAACTTGTGTCTTTAGGATAACCACCATTTGGTCAAAATGTTCAATACTTTTAGACACTTTTTCAATATTTTTTTGTCCAATCTTCTTCTATTTTGAGTTCTCTTTTCTCATATTATCAATTTCATCTAGAGCATAGATGAGTTCACACTCTATATCCAATTCTCTTTATTCTTTTTCATCTAAGTCTTCACCTTCTTCTTGATCTATAGAATCTTATCCTAATTTCATGAATATTAATTCCTTTTATTTAGCCATAAAGGCATAGTTATGGTCATCATCAAAACTATCACAACCATTTATTGAATCATTGTCCTCTTTGGTGCACAGGCTTTTCTTGAATTTTGAAGAAGTTCTTAGAAGAGTGAGGTTTCATCTTTTTACTATCCTCTTCTTTCTTAGGGTTATCCTTTTTATTATAAGGTAATTTAGTATCAAAATTTACTACTTTACCATAGTTAAATAATTTAAAGGGTAATTTACCTTTATACTTTCCAGACCCTCTTTTTAATCTTTTGACAATATAGAAATGTGAGGATGCATCTTGTGTAATTTTTGATTTATGAGTTTAACATGAGGATGTAAAACAAGATGGTGTACAACCAAGGTAGGGGTATAAACATAGCATGTTTAAATAGGCCCAAGAAAATATGAAAATAAATTCCCTCAAAAGGGATGTAAAGATTTGACTCTCTTCCTCAGTGGGAAGTGCACCCAATTTGATCCATTTTGGGTCATCTAGAGTCCCAATGTTGACTTATGTAGTGTATTATTTAAGGAGATTCTATCCATCTTATATAAAGGTTGGAAGTGATTTTAATTGGCCTTTAATAGAAAATTACTTTTCTTAGCTAGTGGTTGTTGTGAAAATTATAAGAGCTAGACTATGCAGTTTGCCTTTTCCTTTGCATTACCATTCTATGAAAGGTGGCTTGGGTTTAGGTCTTCCATAGGACTTGGTGTTATGTGAAAGTTTGGCAATGTGAAATGTATCATGGGTAAAATACACACTTGGTATATTGGATGAGATGTTAAAATGATTGGATAGTTTAGGAGGTGGCATATGGCAAAATTAATCAAGGGTATCTAGATCAATGCAATTGGCCTCTGGAAAATTGACAGGTATTTATTTCCCTTTATCCTTTTTTGGAATTGGATATAGGATAAAATGGTAGTTATATATATTATTACTCATCGTCCAAATGTTTCTAGTGTTTTTAAGGATTCAAATCTCCATAGATGGTGATCTTTAACCAGAATGCAAGAACTTGATATACTAATACAATGTTTAAAGGATTGCATGGATCTCATGATTTTGTTATGATCCACACTTATAAGAATTGTAAATAATGTATAATATAATGTAAATCAACACAACATAATATATATTGGTGGACCAAATGTCCAAATATGAAATATATGAAAAAATATAATACCCTTAAGATAGGGCAACACCATACAATACTCCTTTAGGAAGGAATAACTTCATAATGTCTCTTAGAGGGGAAAACCTCCAGTATCCTCTTAAAATATAAGAATCAATGCTTAATTAATTCCTTACAATGATAATCAATTCCTTTATATATACTTATATCTAACTAACAATGAATGGGTAACCTCTTAATCCTAATGTAGGCTAACTATTACCCAATGCACTAATTCCACAAGTTACTCCATTATCCTAATATATTGGACCTATATAACTAAGGGGGATGAGTGCTACATGTTGGAATCTCCATCCACCTATATACATTAATATATAATGTCCCTATATACATCGTATTACTTCTCTCCTTGACATGTTTCATCCTCGAAACATAATAATAAACCAAGTAATGAGTGTGCTTCAAATCATTGCACACTTGTCTCCAATATTCATCATCTAGTCATCCATATGCGATCCTGATAGGTGATATCTCTCTAAGCTTGTTTCCAAATTTCATTATGATCCTTTAATTCAATACATGATCACAATTGTATTGCTTTGGTGTCCATGCATAATTATTCCTCTTATGATTCCATGTACCATATTCTATTGCACTACTCTGATTCCATCCATGACCATAGTAGGTATTGTTTAGCTTCCATACATAGCCATAGTTACTATCACTCTAATTTTTTATATATCTAAAGTGCTTTTTATTATGACACTCTCTCACATGGCTCCATTATTATTTTTCTCTCATAATGATGTGGGTGTCTATATACCTCAATTTTTTTTGATACTTTGACCTTATCAACCTTTTATTTTACCTCTTCCACCTTTTGATTTGGTGCTTCCTTTGTCTCTTGAGTAAATGAAGTGTTATGCTTTGATTGTATTATTTCTTAATCTATGTCTTCATATGAAACCTCATGATCTATCTTGACTTTTATTGGTGCCTTTTCCACTATGATATCCTGTAAAGTGACCTTTTTCTTATACCAAAACTTTATGAACTTCTTCTAAACATTAATATTGATTGTTCCAAAAGTCTCTAACTATAGATATCCAAGAAACTTATCCACATCATCTATATCCAAAGCATACAAATTTGAATACAAAACATATTTTTCCATAATAAGTCTCAAATCTTCAAACACTCAAACATTCTTACCATCTACTTGGACCTCCTGGATATTATTTACTTGAACATGTAGATACTTGACCGCATTCATGTTGATGAATTTATATTTCATAGTAGGGTTTATGGACACAACAACCTTCTTATTTTGAACACATCCATGAAATTAAAAAAATAGACTCATATTTTTTTAGAACTAAATTATTTGAACCCTTATCATCCAATTCTTCTTCTTCTCCACTTACATGTTATTTCTCATTTTCATTATTTTTTTCCACTAATTTTTATTCTTTATCATCTTCATTCTCTTCTTCATTACCATCATTATTTTCTTCCTCTTCTTCATCCTCTTTTTCTCTTATATCCCATTGATCTATGAAGACATGTTCCATGTCTTCCCATGAAGAAAACTTTTATACGAAGCTCAACTGATTAAACCAATGTTTTGTAGGCCCAAACAAATAAATGGAAAATTATGTTTGACACAATTTTTTTTGAGTATTATTCTCCTTAAAAAAGAGCCACCATTATTTAGAATCAATATCATCTTCCCCTGAAAATACTTACAACTTCATGATCCACAAAAAACTAAGGTTCATGAAACCTTAAAATGTCAATAAATCATTAAAAACATATCAAAATATTCCAAAATTTTTATTATAGCTTTAGCTTTATATTATGATAATGAAACTCCATTAAAAATTTTGTGAAACAATTCCACAAATTTTGGTCTATAGAGTGAATTATTAAAAAAATTAAAATTACAATAACTCAATCTAAACATATCAAACAAATATCAAATTTTGTCTTTATATTTTATATATTATGATATATCACCAGTAATAATTTCACAAAAATATTCCTTATTTTTTAGAATATATCACAAAATGAGTGCAAACCCTAAAATATGAATAACTCCCTCAAAACTAATAAAAAAGGCTCTATTGTTTTACTAAGAATTCCTTGAAACATTATCCATCTAAATTTAAAAAAATTGTGAAATTTTTTGAATAGATTAAAAGATATTGATGATTTCAAAAATCTAGGGTTTTGCTCCCCACAAATTGCCCAAATTAAAGCCGTGATACCACTTGTTATGATCCACATGTAGATAATTGAAAATAATACAAAATATAATGTAGATAAAGATAAAACAATATATATTGATGGACCAAGATGTCCAAATATGAAATATATGTAGAAATAAAATACCCTTAAGGTAGGACAACACCATAAAATATTCCTTTAGGAAGGAATAACTCCACAATGTCTCTTCAAGGGGACAACCTCTAATATCCTCTTACAATATAAGACTCAATGCTTACTTGATTCCTTACAATTATAATCATTTCTTTAATATATACCTCTATTTAACTAACAATGGATGGGTAGCCTCTTAATCCCAATGTAAGTTGATCATTACCCAATACACTAATTCCACAAATTACTCCATTATCCTAATATATTGGACCCATATAAATAACTAAAGGGGATGTGTGCCACATGTCAACATCTCCATCAGCCCATATAAATTAATATATCATATCCCTATATACATATCAAGCTTCTTCTTCATTAGTCTCCTTAGTTTTAAATGTAGGTGCTTTTGTCTTTACCAATTTAGATGATTTGAATACAACTTATCTCTTGAAGGTATCTATTTCCCCCATTCTCATCTCATAAGCTATGAATTTTCCATGCAAATCATCAACAGTGAGTTTATCCACATCTCTTGCTTCCTCTATTATACAAATTTTTGAGTCATACCTTCATGGTAGAGATCTTAGGACCTTTTTGATAATCATTTGATCTTTCATCTCTTCTCCAAAGCCTCTAATTACATTGACTATTTCATCTAATTTAAAGAAGGAGTCTACAATTTTCTCTTCATTAATTTTAAGGATTTAAAATTTGCCTTTGAATGTTTGTATATTGGCATGATTTACATTGTCATCACCTTCATAGATTTTCTTTAATTTATTTTAGATATCTTATGCATTTTGATAATGCATCACTTTGACAAACTCTAAATCAGATAATCCATAAAGGATAGAATTCTTTGCCTTAGCATTTCTCTCATATGCCTTCTTTGAAGCCTAATCAATAGGAGTTGTATCAAGGGATGTATATCCATTTACAATAGACATCTATACATCAAACACTAATGAAGATAAATATGCTTCCATTATAATGATTTGAAATACATAGTTTGATCCATCAAAGAGAGGTGATTTTTTTAAGGAAGATCCTTCTTGATGAGACATTTGTGTTCACCATTAAAGATCTACCTGAGTTGATTAATATTATTCTAAGGAACCAGGGCTTTGATACTAATTATTGAAACACAACTATCTACTAAAAGGGGTGATGAACTAGTAAATTCACTAACTTAGTCCTTTTTATAATACTTTTAATGAAAATTAAAAATATATGTAGAGATCATATTTACATAAATATGCATAACACTAGATATACCATGAAAAACCTAATATGGGAACAACCACAATCCATTTTTCTAATCTAGCCTCATAATCAAGAACCTCACTGGTTACATCATTTAAGGGCACTAATCCTAAGGAGACATCAATCCCCTAATTTAAGAGCACTTACTCTAAGGAAGCACCAACTTAGCTTATATGATAACATCTACTAATCAGATCTATATTCAAAACATGGAACTACAACTTTAGATTACAATATTTATTCATAATTGAATCTAATTCAATTCTCTATTATAGGTTTAGTCTATAACTATTCATGATCTACACATCTCTCTCTTGGATTCTCTTCTTTTATGCCGCTTTATCTTTGTGTCTCTATATTTCTCTATTTGACACATTCATCAATCTTTTGCTCTCTACCTCTCTCTTTTTCCATTTAACTGTGTTCAAGAACAATATCAATAACTCTAGCAATATCAACATTTACTATATCCTTGATCACACACACACACACACACACACACACACACACACACACACACACACACACACACACACACACACACACACACACACACACACACACACACACACACACACACACACACGCACAAGCATTTGATATAGGGTTTTGTATCTTCTTTGTGTTTACACTTGTTAAGTAACACATCATGTTAGTTTTGGACTTAGTTCATATTTCTTGAACAATAAGTTTCATATGTCTTAAACTCATGCTCCAATGGCATGATTATTAGTCTCATTACTATTTTTAGCATATCCTAGGCTTTAGTTTTGATGCACATGCATTGTTACATAAATTTGATCAATCACCATAATCAAATTCATTATTTGTGTTGTAATTTATATCTTAGCTACATGTTCTTGCATGTTCTATCACTTGACCATTGGGATGAACATATATTTAAATATTGACCATAGATCTTATGTTTCATGCCATGATCCAATGATCCTCATTAAATTTTCTCAACTTTAAAATGTTTTTGTTAGATCAAGTTTTGACATGCTCATTCACTCTATTAGATCCTTGTACACTTCCAAGATTTAATATTCCAACTATAAAATGCATCCATTATATCTTTTGATCCAAGCCCCTGCATGCCATTAGATCTTCAAAGTTTCATGAAATTTATATCTGTTTAACATTAAAATTCAAATACTTGTCCTCATCTCACTATATCCTATCATCTTGGATCAAACGTGATCCATCTATCTCTTCAAGAGTTGCTTGAACTTTACCTTGTGCAAATTTGACTATGGGAACCATCTCAATATGCCTAGAAGGCTAACTTTTCATAGATATATCTTTTACCTCGATCAATTGCCTATTCTAAAATTTGGAACATATAAACTAGGCATAATACTGAACAAACACATATGATCATTTCTTCCTAAAAATTTCACACATGAGAGATATAACACCATCATTCTACTCACTCAAATTCTTCTACCACAAAACCAACTATGCTTATAAATTCCTAGAAGGCCAACTTTATTCTTGCATAACTTTTGTTGTGATTAGTTGCATGACCTAAATTTTAATGCATAAGATCCTCTCATATAGGGGATTTCATCCATATATCCATCTACTCTTAAAATCTTCATATTTGCAAGATATAACATCATCAAAATGCTTTCACAACTTTTCTTGCAACTTGAAAATTTGGCTGTGTGGGAAAACATTGTCAAAATGCCTGGGAGCCCAACTTTATACATGCATATCTTTATCTCACTACATTGTGTGACCTAAGATTTATCACATAGAAAATAGGCACAAAAATTAACAAACCCATATGATCATTTTATCCCAACACCTCCATGTGTATGAATTATAACCTCATCAACATGTTTACTTGGCTTTACTTGAACCCTTTTACAAATTTGGATAGGTATAGAAACTTAGTGAATTCTTTCTAAGTAGCCAAATTTTCATCCTCGTATCTTCTACTATGCTTCATTGCATGACTTTAAATTTGACACATAACAACTTGGGACTAATGTGATCGAAACCATATGACCAACTCCCCTAGACTCATCCACACATGGCAATGGTGATATCAACAAATCATCTATTCATATTTTCTTATCATATAACCTAAATGTCTAGATGAAAAAAATTAGGAATTGGATGAATTAAACTCATACACAAAAGCATTCCAATCATCCTTGACCTATGATAGGATCCTTTGCACATCCTTAAATAACTATACTCAACCCTACACAATAGTGGCATCC
Organism: Torreya grandis; assembly: GCA_037957365.1. NCBI lineage: Eukaryota > Viridiplantae > Streptophyta > Pinopsida > Cupressales > Taxaceae > Torreya > Torreya grandis. The sequence continues at coordinate 1,498,368 of JARHVA010001223.1, read as the reverse complement.
ATAATGCCAATAATCTCCCTTTTTATATCAATGATAATCATATTTCCAACATGTCCATATAAATATCTTATCCCACAAACTCATGTAACTATCGTAATACATTTTTATATGTGTGTGTGTTTACCCAATTGAAGTTATGTGCAGACATAGTGGTATATAAATATTTTGCTTATCTATTAAATAATACATTTTCTATATATCCTATAGATATATTTATATACATAGTATACTTAAAAATATCCATACTACATTTTATATGAACTCCACTTTAAAAAAAGTGTTACAATCAATATATGTTTATATGTGACATATGGTACCCATATTCATATGTCACATATGGTACATGCATTGTACATAGAACAAAATCCCTTCTAAAACCCATTAAAAATTTTATTAATTTTGATGTGGAGTATATCCCCAGTACATACATGAATAATAATGTCATATTTCTTAAATCTTTTATCAGCACAAATAGATCTCAGTTTTACTTATTTTATTTTTCACTATCTCTTATACATCTTTTCCCTAAATAAAATCCCATCTAACATTTTATTACTCAATCAACATATTTTTAAAATAGGGATATCTCACTACTCCCATATTATAACTAAATATGTAGGTATAAAATATTTTAACAAAACTAATTCTTTGTTTGCATATAACTATTCCCTTAGGTTATCATTTCCCTAAACTAGGGCAATATGCTATTTATCTTAAAAAATTTATTTAACCCTATAGTTTAACATTCTTTCAATTCTAAAATAAAACACTTAGGATTTGAGAAATAATAGGTTAGCTCTATGGATGGTAGATCCATCCGCAAGGCTAAGCCTATATCCATTAAAAAATATATTCCATTTCTTAGACCCTAAGTTTCATAATCATACATAGAAATTCCTTTCATAATTGAATGTAAAAATAAAACCAACTTTGTAAATGCTCCTATTTTGAAACTCCAAGAATGTTAAATCCCTTTGCTTCACTGCTCTGTGCTTTTCCTCTTTTATTTTCTTCCTCTATCCTTTCTTCCACAATTCCTTATTCTTTTTCCTCACTGATCCCCTTCCATTTAAAACTTTGCATGCCACTATTCATGTTATTTCACAGTCCATGCATAATATCTAATTTTACTCTAAACTCCACTAATCTGCAATTATCTCCCCATTAAACTTATCAGAAGCCCTAATTTATCCCTCTTCAAACTTTCTCAAATAATATAAAACATATATTTTTTTAATATTTTTTCATGATCACTTCACTATAAGTCCTAAGTATATCCACTACTCAAATCTACATTAATCATTAATATAATTATATCCACACTTCTAATCTTAATGTAGTCTCAGCATGATAACCAAAGACTAGGTTTAGATTGAACTTAACTCTAGGTTAGTATTTTTAGGATAGTTTAATCTCCTTGAATAAAATAAAATAAAGGTAATTATCTCTATATTAGAAGATAGATAAATCTATAGTTTATTATAATAACAAGATAATTTTTATAATCAATTACTAGTGTATATATAGGTTATATATGTCTTAACTCTAATTTAATAGCTTAACTTATATTGATATTCTAGAATATCAATAATGGTAAGATAAATGTTTAACGACATTTTTAAAGACATTATACTAGTATATATATAATAATAATTAGATATATATTATTTGATTTACTCTCAAAAATCATAGATAAACATAAGTAAAGTAACCTCATGTAATCTTACTACAATATCAACTACTGAATCTACGTACAAAATGCAATCACATACAATATTTATTCCATAACTACATACTAACATTTAAAACATGTAAACTATAATATCTAATAATATAAACACACAATGCATATAATATTTTAAATCTAATGTAGTGTGTGCAAGGGTCTTAGTAATTCTTTTATTGTCCTCCATTATCTCCATAAACACCACCCTATTTGATGATGATCTCTTTTTGTCATGCTTTGAGGGATAGATTCTCTTCCATCCATCTCATGATAAGAAGGTAGTTAGTCAAGTATATCATGATACATATAAAACTATGTTATAACAAAAAATATAAAATAATCATTTTGTATAAAATTCATAATTTGTCATCTCAAAATAATGAACTCATAAAGTCTAAGTAATATACATATGTCCCATAACAACATATGACTTACAATATAGTTAAAAAATAATGACCAATTTAATTAGCCTTATTAATCCACAAATAATTAAGTAAATTATTTTAGTGAGAGAATCAAGATATAACATCCTTCCCCTCTAAAACTGGTCATCATCCCGATGACACTTATTTAAATAATAGTTCTAAATAAACAACCAAGTTTTAAAAAAAAAAAAAAAACATAGTATCTAGTGGCAAATCAAGCAATCAAATGTGAAAATAGCCTATATAACTCATCATAGTCCTCTCAAGTATCACTATCTTTAGATTATTGATCCTACAATACCTTAAACTATGATACTTATCTATTTCAGAACTAAATTTTGAGAGTGTCAATTAATCTGATTAGTTCTATTATGCCTATCTTAGGATCCAAACCTTGCAAAGCATTATAATCCAACACATGTGAAGGATTGGTTATATACTTTTTAAGATAAGATATATGGAGTAAAGATACGACTGGCAAAAATGCAAGCCTATGCACTACAATATTGACCACTTCTAAAACCCCAAAGGGTTTCACATATCTTAGTGAAAGTTCTGTTGACTTCTTGAATTTAATTGAGCTCTTTATAGCTTAACATGCAAAAATACTTTATCACCTACTAAAAAGTACCTAACTATTTTTTTTAGATCAACACAACTCTTCTACCTATCATTGGCCTTGGCTAATCTATGATTTATTGATTTAACCTATTCCTCTATTTTTGAAAGCATTTAAGGTCTAAAGACTACTCTATTTTCTAACATATCTCAACTAATTGGTATCTTGCACTTTCTCCCATAAAGTGCTTCAAATCATACCATCTTAAAAGTATATTAGTATGAGTTATTGTATGATAACTAAACTAGTATAAGGTATTATTTCCTTTTTTATTTTTTATCCATGTAATACATACAAAGAAGATCCTCTAACACCTAATTAACTTGCTCAGTTTGACCATCAGTCTATGGGTGATATACAATGCTAAACTTTAGTTGCATACCAAAATCTAAATTTAGAGTTAACTAAAATATAGAAGTAATACTCATATCATATTCTGATATGATCTCTAAAAATCCATGTAATTTATACATTTATTTTATGAATCTATTCATAATATTTGGTGCATCATCTACCAAGTTGCCTAGGATAAAATGTGCTACCTTGGTTAATTTATCAACAACAACTAAGATCGTGTCATGCCTATTCTATGATGATGGTAATACTTGGACAAAGTCTATATAGATTACCTACTATTTCCACTCTGATATATCATGTGGATATAAAAATCCAATTAGATTCACATGTTCAACTTTCACTCACTAACATTTTAAACAATGTGACATGAAGTCCAATGCATCTTTTTTGATTCCCTTCTAGAAATAAAGTGGTCTAATATCTACCATAATCTTGGTTACTCTTGGATGTACTAAATACAATTCACTTTGCAGCTCTTTTAGCATTGTGCTCCTCATATTTTCTCAATCTCGCACATACATCATTCCTTTATAATGTATAAGACCATCATTCTCTAATTTGTATCCTTTATACCTAGGATTTTGAGCATTATCAAACAAAGCTTTCTTTACTTGATCATAGAATTCATCTCTTAGTCAAAAATCAATCATATGATCCCTGAAAGTATTCCTAATAGTAACTATGGTTGTTATGTACCTTTGATGACCCAAGGCATGAAATACTTTATTTTATTTGCCTTTGATGTAATTGATATAAAATTCATAGTCTAACATAAAATCTAACTAAATCCTCTAATGAGTGTTAAAATTTGGTCGGGTGAAAATGTATTTGAGTCCCAAGTTATCAGTCTTGAGCTTAAATGGTTTTACCAATAGCAATAGTATAGCTTAACATTATGCATCACACATAGATTTGTATGCTTGATCAAGGAAGGGCGTAGAAGAAAGTTCATTCTTTCATGTACCATGCCTATTTATTATGCATGTTACCTAAGGGAGAACTACATTTGATCTGAGACCCTAACTTGAGGGTTAATGTAGGCAGTAATCAGGATAGCATGGGTTCTAGATCATGTGATTATACTTCCCCTAACCTAGTTTTTCCCCCATTTGCTTTTGATGTATTTGTTTTTTCATGTGTGTATATGAACCTAAGGTTTTTAAGATTAAAATATCTTTACAAGGAGCTCTATTAACATTCATTATCCAAAATTTCATAGGTAGGCTCACACAAAGACAACAGATAAAACCTAGGAAACTCAAATCTCTATAACCAGTTTGGACAATAGTTGTAGGACCTATACTATAACATCTAACCCTAAAGTATCCTATTTTTGGTTCTCTTATCCTTTCATTAAACAAAAGATAGATCTATATTCTTGACATCTTCCTAATACTGTATAGTAAATTTTAGGCTTTGAAGTAATCATCTCAATCTACTTTTACAGATAAGTTACTTCTCTTTTCTATGTAATTAATTTTATCAAAATTTGTATTTCACCATATTAGATTAGATTTATCTCCTTAATCTATACCCTTTATTGTTTAGGAACTAAACACTAGTTTCCCAAAAATAATAAAAAAGTTAGTGAGCACATGTTGTCAAGCTACCCCAAAGACCCCTTTGTCAATGAGTGCTTCTTACATAACCAATAATCCAAAGAAGGCCTCAAACATATTTATTTTTCCCTTATGTTTTGGCTTGTGTGAATCAATATACAAGTGATAAACAAGTACATAGAGAACCATAGCTTGTGAATTGGCATCTATGGCTCATAGAGTGATCCTTTAGTACTTAAGACTTGTAGATAGGATATACTTATGACTAATATTGAAATATGAGATAATAAGAAATATTTGATCACTTGAATTGTTGATTGAATACATTTGGTAAGTTTCATTGTGAGTTTTTAGCTCTATGTTAGGTGAGGAATGAATGAGGATATATATAGGTCGAGCATACGGATGTGTTTTATTTGAAAGTTTGATGATTTTAGATCACTAGACACTAGAATCGATATAGGTGTCTAGCTAGGATGCAAATGTCTAGGAAGCTATAAAATAGGTACAAGTTAAAAATTTGTAGGGGATGGTAATAATTAGGTTAATATAATTTTAAGCATCACAAAAGTCTTGGTCATCATAATAACCTATGGTTAGACTAAGAGATAAGAAATAGGCACAAGAGATAGTGGATGTGAACCTTTTGGCAGTATGAAGGTCTTAGAGTTGAAGGGTACAATCATGAGAAGTAAATTCCAAGTATACAAAATTGAGGTGTTGAATAATTAAAATTTTAGTGTTTACACTTCTCCCACTTTAATATAGTAATCAAATTACTAGTTTAAAGGAAAATGAATGTGTACTTGGGTATGGATAACACACCTTGTTTTTGTGGGATTCCCACTTGAGTTCTTTGTGTGTGATTGGCTTGCAACCAAGAGCATGTTACAATATATAGTTAGTGCATATAATTTGAAATTTAAATAATTTGAAATGTTTAAAAGTTAAGGAACAAGGTTAAGAGCACACCTATGTATCGATGCAACCATGTTTCATTTTGGAAATTTGATTTGAAGATATGATGTATTGTGAAGATTTGGATCTAAGATTAGGATAAATTTAAAAATTATTAGTGCAAATATAAATAAAGAGAGGAGGTAAAATTACCACTAACCTTGGCTAAAAACTGAGTTTCCACTCAGTAGTTGAGATTAAATCAACTATGCAACCTAGTCATATTTATAACCTAATGAGCATGAGTGATCTAAATCCACTCACACTATAAATTTTTTGTGCATAGATGATTTGATCACTTCATAATATAAACTTGGTAAGATTGAGTGATGTAATCACCTCGACCTTTTCAAAAATGAACTAGTTGCTATAGTAGATTGGATCAATAATAGTCCTTTAAGGTCTATCCTTGTGTAGGCTAATGTCCAAAGAATTATTTTAAATAGGGAATCTAATTTGATTTTACAATTTTGGGTGCTCTTTTTCATGGAATATGCATCTCACATATATATCAAGATGAAACCTGGGTATCACAATGGTACCAATGTATAGAATGTTACCAAAAGTGTATATCTAAATCATATAACTATGTAATTTTAGTCAATTGTGTGGAAGGAATGTTCCCATGACATTCCCCCACTTTAATCTAAAACTGATAACTTGTATAGGTGTGGATAAAATGTTTCCATAACATGCCCCACTGAAATATGAAAATACTGAGTACTAAATAAATGTGGAATCCATGCCTTTTTGGCATGATCCCACTAAAATATAAAACTTTGAAAGTGTGAAATCCATGTCTCTATAGCATTCCCCCACTAATATGCTCCCGTGCCCCTCATTTTAGGTGAGAGGAAGTAGAATCTGGTATTCACTTTGCCTTAAAAGGATAAGGTAACTATATAATATGTGTATGGATCATGTAACATATATGAGTATCATGTCTAGGTAGATATAGCAATGAGATACATAATATCTGATCAAATCATGTCCTAAGATGCATGATGTAAATCATGGAAAGATTTAGATAAACTAAATAGGCAATCAAGCACATAAACAAGAGTATTCCAAAAGTAAATCAAAAGACAATGGTACAAGGAGACTTCAAACAAGGGGCAATTCAAATGACACACAATCAAAGGGACATGACCTAGTAAAATATCCATAAAACATAGAAATGACATATTTAAGTGTCAACATATAACCGGCTATGACATATGCAAATGACACAATAGGCAAACATAAGCATGGGGACCACAATCAATGAATAGTATTTTAATGCTTGAATAAGAAATATAATGCAAGATAAGACACTCAGGTAGGTGCATGAATGGAAAGCATGGAATAAGAGAAACCAACATAAACACATCATACTAGTTCTTGGATATATGTGTTATCAAATAAAAATTAACTACATAACATATCAAGTACATTGAGAAAGATATAAGCATGGATAAAGGAATGTGTAAGAATATAATATTTAAACATTATAATATAAAAGGATCATATAATGATATAATCTGAGTTTATTGGGATCAAATAATTAGATGCATCTAATGTCCAAATGATATGACTAGAGGGAAGTCTCAACATCTGAAAGTGCATAGATCATGCGCTTGGGTTTGCTTATATCACACTCAAAATATGCATGAACATATGTATTTATAAATATATGATATTTTATATACCTACATGTAACTAAAAACATATATGACAATGAGTTAATAGAACATGTAAAAGTTGAAAATATTTATGGATTTTTTATTTTTATGGCATTTTTAGAATATTGTATGTTTTCAACCTTAGTTTGGATCATTTTCATTGTTTGGATCATGTTTGGATAGGTGAAAATGGTACATAGCTTGTTCCTCCTCACTTTTTAATTATGAATCGAAAGGGAAATTTCCATCATGTGGAATATGTATAAATTTATCCTCATGAGAAAAGGATATATCTTGTTGATTCTCATCAATTTTTGCCTCTATCCATTATAACCAAAGGGATGCTACTATAAATGCATATTGAAATTTTGTGGCATAACCTGGACCATTTTTTGAATCACTTTAGGACTAAAATCAATTGGTGTTATTATGTTTTCCATGAATTCTTCTTGAATTGCTTTATGTTGTAAGTATTTTACATCAAAGCCAAGTTTTTGAAACAATCTTACATTGAATGTTTTTTTTTTTTTTCTTCTATGTGTGTGTGTGTGTGTAGGATCAACATGATTATTCCAAAAGTGAGCACCATCCATGATTAATTTGATCATGAAATTTTGTTGGCATGGATGTTTTTTTATTTATGTAACCTAAGGATGTTGTTATGGATGTGTATCTTATATTAGTCCCATGTTTAATAATGATTGTAAAGCCCCCATATAAATGTGAGTAACACCACACATGCTATCATAATTTTCATTTACTACCTTATCTCCCTTTGTTATGTGTGAAATAAAAGTTTTGTATTTGGAAGGAGATATGTTAATATTTCTTAAATGTGTGAGTATGAATGACACATATCTATGAACATCACCATGTAATTAGGTAAATGATTCATATTGTTTGTGTAATTATCTTTCTTGTAATGGGGAGATAATACATCAACTAAAAATGAACTACAATTCCAAATCTAAACATCTAAATTCTAAGGTACATGATGTAGTTTTAAATTAAAAAGAATAATCTTGAAGGGATTCATCACCATGTTGTTTGATATTGTGTAAATGTTCTAAGTCAAGTCTAGGCACCTTGTGTATTTTAAAGGCCAAAAGGAATGCATTCTCTAATTATGAAAATTAGTTAATGAACCTTTAGGTAGGCTATAAAACCAATTGTGAGCTTCATCAGTAATACTCATATGAAATTCCTTTATTAATTTAGTTTGTCATCTTTAGCCCATTGACCAAAATAATGTAGTTATTTTATCATGTGATCAAAGGTATCTTTATGATGATAAAAAATTGGTAATTGTTTATGTTGAAAACCTCATGGATAAGGATAGTCAAGTATACATTTTGCAATTGGTTGATTATGAAATGAGGTAATATTTTAATTTGAATTATGGTGGGCCATTTTCATTTGAAGTTTATAAACTTGTCTTTGAAGTTCACCAATAACACTCATCATGGACATGGTATAATCACTAGGTATGGTGGTGTTTTGTAAAGTTGTTATCCACCTCTTTTAAATTTAGGCATATTAGTATTATCATCCTCATGAATAAAAAGTGAAATCCCATCATCACAAAGTTTGGGATATGTTGGAACTAGTATTGAATCTTGAAATTTTAGAACTTTTGGTGTAGCTTATGATAATTCATCAACCCATTTGTAATTATATAGAAATTACACTTCTATGTGTCTTTTTTAAGGGAGATACTTTTGAAACATTTGTGGATTTTGCCACTTTAGGTTTGTAATAAACTCTTCTTTATGGTGGTTTTATGTTATTTGGAAAAGAGTCCAAGATGTCTTTATTGATATTTTTATTGATCTTTCAAAATGTTTCAATATCAAATGATGTAAAGAGAGAATCATCACCTTTACTGAGAGGGATATTATTTGGAAATGTTAGAATGATAGGAGTTTGGATCAATGTTATTGAAGTAAAATCTTCTCTATTAAAAATTTATAAATTAGCTATGATTTACTTATGGATTGGATGAAAGTGGGCTCGATTGAATGAAGGAAAATTTTAATCATGTGTAGTCAATTTGGTATTAGAAGGTAATGGAAAATGTTTTCTATCTTATTTAATATTTTTCAACTCAACTCTTGGGATGGTGGTGGGATAGACCCAATAAGAAGTATTATAGCTAACACCATTCATATATTTCAAATGACATTCTTGTGCATTAGACAAAAGACAAAGATAATAAATTTTTATTCCTTCCTTGATATAGTTTTGTTGAGTTTCATAATAATAATCATCAAAATAATATATATCATCCATGATGAAGGAGATAAAGTAAATAATAATGAGGGTAAGAAAGGTGAAGAACACAGATTATGGAACACTTATGTGACAAGTTATATCATAAGTCGGGTTCACAAAATGTTTAACCCTCAATTGAGATGGGTTGATATAGTAAAGTGTTAAAAATATAGAAATGAATAAGCATAAATGTGATAAAAACATCTATAGAAGGTTAATTAATTATAAAATTAGATAAATAATATCCTAAATTTATGGTACTAAGAAATACTAAAAATGGAAATTATAGCTATTTATTGATACTAAAATAAATTAGAAACAAGAGTACTTAGTTGGTTTATTGTGCACATGCAAATCTAGGTTGAAATAGTCTTGAAGTGGACTAGATTTGAATTTTGTAACCATCATCAAATTATGGAATTTTACATTTTTGGGCCTTGAACACTTGTGTCAAATCTCGATGGTTTCATCAATACTACTATATAATTTGGACATAAGTGTCTAGTAAGGAATATAAACTAGATATGAGTGGAATTACCAAAAAAAATTTCGGTTTTATCTCACCTTTTATCTAGTGTATTAAGATCTTATACACAAGTTGTTTCTCTTTGTCAAATTATCAAACCTTAGCTATTCACACTTGGATTGACTATGGTAAAAATAGGTTTATGGGCACACAATGTTTATCTATCCCAAGGTCCCCTCTATCAGTGGGTGTTTCCTACATAACTAATACTCTAAAGAGGGCCTGAGACATATGTAATTCTCCCATTTGTGTTGGCTTGGTGTGTCAAGATGTAACATGTAACAAAAAAGTACATAGAGTTTCCTAACTTATAAATTTGAAATTATGGATCATAGAGTGTTCATTTAGTAATTAGACATGTGGATGGGTTTTCCCTATGATTAATATTCAAATAGGATAGAATAGTAAAGATTTGCTTAGTTTAAATATTGATTAAGTTCCTTTGGAAAGTGGCCTTATGATTATTAGGTTTATGCTAGGTGAGGAATGAATGAAGATTGATATTGTATATGTACTAATCCTTTTGGAAAATATATCACATTAAAGCACTTAGGATGACCATAGGGATACATATCATTTGTAAATTTGATGATTTTAGGGCACTGGACAATTAGTTAGGCACAAGACACTAACATTGACATAGGCATCCAACTAGGACACAAGTGTTTAAGAAGGTGGAAATAGGTATAGGTCCAAAACATGCAGAGGATGATAATAATCAGGCTAATATCATTTTGAGCAATACATAAGGCTTAATCATCAAACCCTTGGTAGGACTAAGAGATAATAAATAGGTACAAGATATAATGGATGCAAGCCTTTTGGTAGTAGGAAGGTCTTACAGCTAAAGGTTATAGTTATGAGACGTATTTTCCAACTATATAAAACTAAGGTTTTATATAATTTAGATTTTAGTGTCTACATTATGCCCAAGTCATGTAGGGTGAAGTTAAGTCAAAACTAACATTACTAAATATAAATTACTATATTTTAATGTTGACACAATGATATATCATTCATCCTTTGTCATTAAATATACACATATACTATGAACCTAAGGCCCTATTCACTATGACATGAATATTCATGTGACACATGGTTATCCATAGAAACACCAAAACCATTCCTCTAGCTTTCCAGAAAAAAATGTAACTTCTTTGGATTCCAACATGTATGTAGGACGGTAAATAAATTGAAATATAAGTTGGTTATTTATCCTTATATGCCTTATCTAATTTTAGTCTAATCAACTCATGTAAGGTTTTAGGGTTATCTAGGTTCACAACCTTCACATTCAAATACAAAATCAAATGGAAGAAGTAGTTCCCAATAAATATAACTTAATTACATGCCTTAAAAAGTGTATAATGTATAATAATGATAAAATTCAAATATCATTTAATTGCATGGAATCTTATAAAGTAATCAATCCCTTATATGGACACACTTGATTGGGTCTACAGATAATCTTTGGCACAATTCATTCTAAAAGTGGGGATTTCAGTGATTATATTTAACCAACAAAAAGTACTTAAGCACCCATATAAATATCATATACTTTCCACCCCTATAATGTCATGAAAATATCAATTGTAGATGGATGTCATTGATAGATATTCTAACTATAAACATCCTATCCCTCCATTGTTTTCTTAGGAAATTGTAACCTCAAATTTCTTCTTTCACTTATCCTCAATTAATTAGATAGTGATTTTTGAGCTATCAATAAAATCCTCTTCTTTCATGCCATCCTCTCCAAATTTATATATAAACTTACATGTGTGAAAATAAATAAATAATAATATTATTAAAATTAGTTTACTCTCTTACTTCTACAAACAATCTTAGTTATAGAAAAACTCACATATGAATTGCAACAATGTACAAACATAACATCCCACAACTGAATTTATTGTCATTTTTTTATTTCCAATGGTCAAATAAACATCCCATTTTTACTTTGGCAACATGCCAATCGAGATCAAACTAAAAAATGTAAAACTTACCATAATAAAATGCTACCAATTATTAAAAATGACACAAGGTCTATGGTCATCTATTTTAAAACCATAGATCACATAAGAAACATTGGGAGAATAAATCATCAAAATAAAAAATGATTACAATGAAAAGTTTGTAATCATGCTTGCCTTCTCCACCTAGGTGATTAGAGATTTTCATGATACCACTATACATTTAAGGTATATTTTCAATAATATCAACAACATTAAGAATCCCTCTACATGAAAATTCAATCATCATTACCATTTCATCACTCGGGTAATAAATATCATTAAAAACTCTTGCATACATCCCAAGAAATGGGAGCATTATTTTGATGGCATGGATTTTTCCCACTCCACACATGAGTGAAGAGATACTAGAAATAAATTGAATGATTTGATGGGCTGGAAGAATAACTTCCCCTACAAAAATAATTTTAAAAATTGTAGGAAAAACCTTGCGAATAGAAAATTAATAGATGTTTTATAGTTTAAGTGTTTAACAATGAAAACAAGGTAAAATGATTGCACTAGATAGATCTACCATCGAATAATACAAAAGTACACTTTCAAATCTGCCCTAGTGGATAAAATACAGGTAACTAGTAAAAGGAATCTATTGAAACTAAAATGAACTTGAAAAGAGACAAGATGATGGAATTATCACACTTTAATTTTTATAAGTTTTAGAGTACAGATATAGACTATGAAAGTCTACATCTATGTACATAATGTAAGAATCTGACTATGCAAGGGTGAGATCACATTTTCCACTATCATTTAATGTGTGGTATCCTCGATCAATCAATTTTAATTTCATAATTGTCATGTTCCATTAATCTTGTCCCATGCTACTTTATAAAGTCTACATTTTTATTACATGTATACCACTAGGTGTTGTGCCTTAATATATGTGCAATTCTTGATCTAATGTAAAATGCCTAATTTTATTGTTCAATGTATTTGACATGCTTTCCATAAGATGTTAGAGAACATATCAGGGAAGAGGTAGTTGAGTTAGGATACCACCAAGGAGGGGTTGCAACTATATATGTTTGATGTCAAAATTAGAATCCTCATAGTTCATATGTAGTGTGAATGGAGAAATTGAGAAAATAAAGTCCACCTTCTCTCCTTAAGTACGAGGTGAAATAAAATGCACATTTTTCTAAGTTAATTTAGGTAAAAGATGCAAGTCCTTGAGTATAGATAGATCAATGTAGGGTGTGCCTAGACAAAATAGATTGAAAGTTTGAACTAAAAAGTTATTAACACATAGAATCTAAAAAAATAAAAGGGAAACAACTGATAAATAGATCCAAACATTGACAAGATACGATCATAGGTATAAGGATGCAAAAAAAACATAAATGATAGGATTCATGATTTGACTTTGTAGTCCCATAATAATAAATAGACACAAAAATAAATATGGGAGAGAGAGAACAAGCTCTTGGGAACAACAAAGGCATGCCAAAATGACAAAAAATAAAAGTAAACCATGAGATCACATAAAGGAGAAGATGAAATGGAAAAAAGTATAAATAAGTCCTCACTTCAAGGTGATGACTCATATGCACAAAAGAGTGCTAAAAACACTAAATGATAAGAAAGATTGTACCAAAATTAAGTGTCTACATAATGCCCATGCTTTGATGCATGTATGTGAGTGTTGCATGTGTGTGTCAAAGTAATATATAATTGAAGTTAGTACCTTGACCTAACATAGGGAGAATATGAGGAAGATTTTATGTCATGCATTCATCCACACTTTTTGTCACTTTTAAAAATTTTAAGGTCCCTATTGACAATGACCAATTGCCAACATGTATTCAATGTCATCTACTTCTAACAATAATTATTGAAAAAGATAAAATTGAAATATGAATTTTAAAGGGCAGCATAGGAATGAATACAAATGTCATAACAATGGGGAAAATAATGCTCCTTTTTAATTATTTTAATCTAGTAATGAATCACAACCAACACTTCCTTGAGATTTTTGTGAACCCAAGCCATTTATTGATCAAGTAAGTAGATAAATTTTCTCGTCAAAGAGAAACTTTTGTCTAAGAACCTTTGCATTGTGAAAGAATGAAAACTTCACATTATGACAAACTAAAAATGCTTATGCTTGACTTTTGCCTGAGAAGAAGGTATTACAAAAACTGTTCATTTAAATTTTTCTTCATACTTTTTTTTAAATACATTTTGAAATTTCCTTAATAAATGCTCCCTTTTAAACTGAAATATTTAATAACTTATGCTTGCAATTAATTATCTCAAAATAATAGAGTTAGAAGCCCTATATGTAATAATAAATTAGGGTAGATGCATGAAATTGAGGGACAAGAAATGTACCACCTTTTTAAAAAAAAAAACATACCTTTAAAAAGGCAAGTACACTTGTTAAAAGGATTGATGAATGCACTTTAAAAAAGAGTGAACATCCTTCAAAGAAAACTCACTAAAACTAAGTAATTTCAAATAGTTTGGTCAACCAATCCTAAAAGTCATACACCCTATGTAACACAAAGGATGCACCCCTTTTTATATCTCTAAAGGACGTATGTCTTTTATACCAGTTCAGTTTACAACTCGACCACCACCTAACCTATTGATTGTTGATAAAACTTACCTTACCTTGAAGACAGACATTGCATGGAATAATAGAAAAAGCTTTCAAAGCACATTTTTGAGTTGTCATTCTATTTGTTTGTTTTTTGTTTTGCTCTGCTTCAAGTATTAGCCAGTGAAATGTGAAGACAGTTGTAGCATTAAAGGAATGGTACAGCAACATGGTTGAATTTTAAAAGCTTCCTGAATGACTTCTTTTATGAAAGCTTGATCTCAAATTTCTCACCCACCCACTCAAAGAAGTGAGTATTTCGGATCCACTATCAATTCAAAATTTGCCTTAGAAACATCCAAAACAATTATGTAACCATGGTGGTGCCCAAATCATTAAACAGTGAATATGGTAAAGTGGAATACGCTTTTTGTGATGCTCAGCTTTTTCTTATACAGAGAACAAATTGACTTCCCTTTGTTTATAAAGCTTTCTCAATAATTAATCCTTTCTTATGAGTAATAGGGATTTAATGCGAATATTTGCTTCTAATAATGCGATTTAAATCACACTTTGAGGGAATCGTTCAACTTGTTATCATGAGCTGACAAATTCGGAGATTAGCACCTTTCGTTTAAAACCATTTAGTATCATCCTATGCGCGAATCCTTAGAGATGAACCACTCCTAAACATATTCAAATCTTTCTTCTCACACACACATGGAATCACAATAATTACACTACTTTTTCCGATGACCCAGTCTAAGTTGCAAAGTACATTGCTATAACTTGCTGTATTCATCAGAATTTAAATATATGCTTTTAATTTCAGGAGAATATCAAGAGGGGAAAGTGCTTTGGATACTCCACACAAATCCGAAGAACAGAACAGATTTCTAATATATAATTCTTCACAAAGAAATAGAAGTGGTTATCAAATGTAGAAATTGGAATATATTGGATTTGTTTAAAATTTTAAGAGTCTACGTTGAAGAAATGTAGATGGATTTGTAAGTGGGTTGATTGTGTCCAGCCCCACCCAAATTCCAATCTTGTTGGGCGTTTGTAGGTTACATGTAGATGTTTAATATGAATTCCTAATTTCAGTGGATGGTGGTGACTATTTGTATTGGTTTAGTAATTCTTGACGACTGCACCTTGTTGTGTCTTAAGTCCAATAATCATTAATCTAAAAATACTTAAACTACAAAGCTTTAAAATCTATGTAAATGTGCTTCATTTTGCATTTATAAATAATGGATAGACAGAACCATATAACTTTAGAATGGGGTTCAAGCCTTTATTTTAAGATCTCTTATTTAAGGATTCAATTTATTGCTCGCAACCCTACTCGCTCAATTTCATTTGTACAAGAGAGATTTTTGACTTTGACTTTTCTGACATAGATAAATTCAATTTCATCTTTTAACGACTTTATCTACTGAAAATGTACTAGACCATGGAGAAATGAATCAACTAAAACAATCCAATATTGGATTTAATAACTAGAACAAAAACTGATATAATTTGGAGGAGCCAAACACAAGTTCAATTAATCAAAATAGCCATTGAGGAGAATACACACAAAGAATAAAATCAAACACACTATTTGATATTTCATTCGTTATAAATATCATTTAGGTCATTACAATTATATAGGATTGTATTTCCTATATTCAAGGAAGAGTCATAACCCTACCATCACTCATCAAGCAATATCCTAAAATCTCTCACTAAAAATAAACCTATATATGTGAGTTTGTTGTAACTCAACACTAATAATTCATAATTCAAATATTATTTTTACTTAACAAAGTCCACATAAGGCTAATTTTCCTAACAAGTTCAAGTCATGGTTGTAGATGGTGGTACAATTAACTATTTTATAAAATGCAATAGTCTTAAGCTTGTTATAGGAGACTACATGTTAGATTGTCTTATGTTTGTTATTCCCATGGGTAGGGATGCCATTATTTTGGGAGTGAAATGGCTCACCACTTTGGGCACAATTGAGATAAATTTCAAATAACTATCCATATGATTTCATTTATAAGTTACAATATTTGAACTACATGGTTTATTAGCTAAATATCCATAATTAGTTAGTTTTTAGTATATGACAAAGATGCTTAGAAAAGGTTTTGAAGGACTTGTTGCATGATTATTTTCTATCGAAGGTCAACCAACTAAGGAGTCTACCCATCCTAATTTACTATTAGTGTTGGATAACCATTATATATTTTTTGGTTTCATGCCAAAAGGAATTCTACCAAGCAGATCACATAATCATGCCATTAGACTACCTACAAATAGTACACCACCCAACATCAAGCCCTACAGGTAACCATACACCCAAAAGAGTGAAATTGAAAATATTATATAGGAGATACTAGAGGTAGGAATTATTAGACACAATCAAAGTGAATATTCTTCCCTGATGGTCATGGTGCATAAGAAGGATGACACTTGGAGGATGTATCTAGACTACAAAGAATTCAATAAGTACACCATCAAAGATAAGTCCCTTATTCCAGTAATTGATGATTTACTATATGAATTGCATGGCACTTTTTTATTTTACCAAATTAGATCTTCACTTTGGGTATCATCATATTCAATCCATGAAAAGGACATACCTAAACCAATTTTACAAACTGATGAATCCCATTATAAGTTTATGGTCATGCCTTCTGGTCATAAAAATGCACTATCTACATCCTAGAGTTTGATGAATATTATTTTTATGTCATTTTTAAGAAAGTTTGTGTTGGTATTTTTTTATGACATTCTCATTTACAACAAAATGTTGGAAGACCATTTGAATCATGTGAAACAAGTACTTTTGGTTCTGAAACAAGATCAACTTTATGACAAACCTTCAAAATGTGATTTTCGTATCCAAGAGGTGGAGTACTTGGGTCATATTTTTTCACATGAAGGTTTAAGATTTTATCCTCAAACAATCCAAGTGATAATGGAGTGGCAAGTGCCTAGGACCCTCAAGAACCTTCAGGGATTTCTAGGGCTAACAAGTTACTATCATAGGTTTGTAAAAAATTATGTTAGCATCAAAAACCCACTTATATATTTGTTGAATAAATACTCTTTCCATTAGATTGAAATAGCTACCAAGGCATTTAAATAGCTAAAAATGGCTATATGCACCACTCTAGTTTTAGCTACCCCTCATTTTTCTAAGACTTTTGTTGTTAAATGTGATGCATCATGATACAACATGGGGGTTGTACTCATGAAATAAGGAAGACCACTTATATTTGAGTGTCATCAATTAAAGGGGAAAAAAATATCAAGGCAATCTATGAGAAAGAGATGATGGTTATTCTCCATGCAGTCAACCAATGGAGACCTTCTCTGATGTGTCAACACTTTCAGGTAAAGACTAATCATGATACCCTCTAATATTTTTTGAAACAATGATTGTCATTAGATTATAAACAAAAATATGTGACTAAAATGTTAGGATATGATTTTAAAATACTATATAAGAAAGAGAAAAATAATGTGGTGGTAGATGCACTATCTAGAAAGGATAAATCAGTTGAGGCATTTTTATGTACAATGACCATTTGGTAGGTAGATTGGTTAGATGAAGCAATATCAAAATAGGAGAATGATAGGGATACCTAGGATTTGATTCAAAATCTTTAACTTGGTTATAGGGATGTGAAAAATATGAATGGAAAGGGAAAAAATTATGGTATAAAGATCGATTATACCTCTATAAGCATTCTCTCCTCAAACATAAATCCTTCAGGAACATGCATCTCCAATAAGAGGTTATTCAGGATTTTTAAAAACATATCATAGAATCAAGTAATATATGTTTTGGGAAGGACTCAATGGTGATGTCTAGAAATATGTTGCTGAATACATGTTATGTCAACAGAATAAAGGTGAAACCAGTAATACCCTAAGTCTTTTTTAACCTTTATCCATCTGTAGCTAGAGGTGGGAGGAGGTTTCCATGGATTTAATTATTAGGTTACCAATGTCTACAGGTAAATTTTTTATCATGATAATTATGTATCAATTCACCAAGTATGCTCATTTTTGTTCCTTATCATAGCCATTTATCACCAATATAGTAGCTTTTATTTTTCTTAATATAGTTCATAAATTTTATGATAATCCAAATATCATTATAAATGATCGAGAACCTATTTTTACTAGTAATTTTAGATTAAATTGTTTACATGTTTAGGTACCCAATTGGACCATAGTTCATCATATCATCCTCAATATGATGGATAAACATAGATAGTCAATAAATGTATATAATGGTATCTTTATTGTTTCATTTCTGAGAAACATGACAAATGACTTCATTGGTTGTAACTTATTGAATGGTGTTATAGCACTTCTTTTCACACTTCCTTGAAAATTTATCCCTTTGTGGTATTGTATGAGTATTAACCCCCATCCATCATGATTCAACCTTGAAGTTGCATCCCAAGGTTCATGCTACTGAATAATAAATTCACCATCAATAGTATGTACTTGCTAGTTTGTGAGATAACTTAGTAATGACACATAATATAATGAAGTATCAAGTAGATCAACACTGTAGTGAGTGGAATTTTGACATGGGTAATGAGGGCCTTGTGTATTTTAATCCATATAAGTATATGTATCTAAAATAAAATAAAAAGGATAAAAATTTGTCCCGTGAGTATTATGGACCTTATCAAATCTTGTATAAAATCGGTAGTGTGGCCTACAAGTTAGAATTTCTCCTATCCACTTCCATACATCAAATATTCCATGTCTCTTTCTTGAAGAAGGTAATTATATAGAGTTTCTAATTATATTGAGTTACCTAAATTGGATGAATAATACTAAGTCACTATGGATCCTAAAGAGTTACTTCACACACACATCAAGTAACTATGGACTAGAGTGATTAAGTAGTATTTGATCAAATGGAAGAATATGCATTATGAAGATGCAACATGGGAGGATGAAGTGTTCCTACATCAACACCCTATTTTGATTCAACATTGAGGATGATGTTGTTCTTAAAGGGAGGAGCATACTATACCCTTAAAATATGGCATGTATAAGGATATGTGTGGTTGATTTGTGGCTTACATACCTCTTATATTATCTTGTCACATCTCTCTATGTTCATAGTAAGGTCCGCCTATTAAATAACCATGCCTAAGTAGTGTATTTATAATAAATATTGGTTAGTATTTGAGAAAGATATTTTGAATTCTACTATTATTAAATTATTGTGGAGGTTACCCCCTTGAAGTGGCTCAACTATATTTATCAAGCATTATGTTATTTCATCAATTGTTGTTGTGTATTTACATATTCTGCTCTTATTTTTATAATATAATATTATATTATGTGAAAATATAATTAATCTAATTATATATATTAAATCCCTTGAACCAAAGGAAACACCTTTAGCTAAAAAGGATTATTTTCAAGTTGAGGGACACCTAAAAAAATATTTATGAGGGAATTTGTAAGGAAGCAAGTCAAATCAAAATAGTTATCCCCTTCTCCCATTATTCAAAATGAGGTGCAAATGAAGACTGGACAGTGGTAAAAATAAAGAAGAAAGGAAGACTCAATAAATGCCTTCTCCCTCTTAGAGGGCCGATAGAGGAAAATTGTAATGTTGAAGATCTATTGAAGTTATGTGCATAGTTAGCGGAAGACAAATATTTTATTTACTTCTTGTTATTTTTTGTAGGTTTTCACTACCTTTTTTTTGTTTGGTATACGAGCAATAGTTGTTTTTTGTTTTGGTGTTGTGTCCATTGGGCTATTGGAAGAGGTGTAGTATGTAAGTTTCAAGTTTTTATATTTTTCATTTTTGTTTAAAACTTTGGGGGCTTTTACAACCTGACCATTTTCCCTATCAAATATTTGAAAATATCTCCTATTTAAGTCATAATGATATAGTTGTGAATAGATTCTAGTATTTTGGGATATTCTACTATAATTTATAATAGTTGTCATAATATTGTATAAGTAACTATTGATTTAAAAAAGAGAAAAATTAATGGGATGAGTAAATTTCAAATGTTAATTAGCAAAAGGGTTTTGATTATTGTGAGAGAGAGAAAAGGATATTCATGTAGTTAATTCATAAGTTTTTGAATGAATAAAATATGAAATTGGAAGAGACAGAAAAATAGATTCGTGTGGTTAATTCATTAGTTTTGAAAAAATAAATTATGAAAAAAATTCAATAAAATTTTAAGGGTAACAAATAGAAAGCATATAAAAATATCTTAAAGACATACGTAAATAGGGTTCAATGAAACCTTATTAAGTTTAAGACAGAGAAGTTTATAAAAATACGTGCATAAAATTATACCTACCTCAAGTTAAACATTATAAAACTTATAAAATACATAATTATTTATAGATTTGAACATGGAGAAACATAGGTGCATGTTGTCTTTTAAAAACATTATGAGGCTATTGAATATGTGATTTTGAGTTTCTTTCTAATAGAATAAAATGCCTAAGCAATTGTGTCACTTACTAATCAAGATTATGATCTTATATTAAAATAGATAACTATGATTATTGTATAAGAACTCCTAGTTAATATCATGAACATACATATTGTACTAATGAGGACATGTAACTTGTGAAGTAATCCACAAATCATGTTCCCTTGTTTTTGATTTAGATCACAACATAATTTCATTTTACATACTTCAACTTCTATCTCTTCAAAACTCACAATTCCTTAAAAATAAATATTGGGGAGGGTTTGTTTTGGGGAGATTTACATCGATAAGGTTAGTTATTCCTTTTTCGATTTGTCATACAAATGAAAGAGCTCAAAAAAAATCTAGTAGAAGTGTAAAATATAAATAAGTATGTCAAGAATATATCCAAGGTGTTTTAGATATGTGTTGGATGGTCAAATGGACTAAATTTCTTATCTATTTATAAATAAGAAAGTTCAAACTTGGATAAAATTGGTGTGCATCATTGACCTTTAGCAACTAGAAATGTGAAAGGTGGTAACCTAGGGTCAAACTAATTTTAAAGGATATCCATGAGATTATGATAGGACTGTAAAGACAACCCATAACAAATATAGGTTTGTACTGGGAGTCTTGGTCATGAATTAGATGCATGAAAGTTTGATGCATTGATCATCAATGATGCATCAACGTGATTTTACAAGTTTCCATATTGTATCAATAATGCCAAATTTTGACCATTCATCCATACATACATAAATGTGCATTATATATATATATATATATATATATATAATGAGAAAAAATTGTATGAAATAGTTCTAATGTCTAAAAGAATATTTTAATAATTATTTATATATAAAAATCTATATATTTTTGTAGTTGGAGGTACGAATCTGCTTCTGCATATCCTCCCTTTTATTCCTCGACTTATCTACAACATCATGACATTAAATTGAAAACATTACATTATTTTAAGATTGAAACCCTAATTTTACATGAATTAGGTTTACAAATTGCTTCTTTGGTTTAATACCAACGACTGAGGGGTATCAATTCTACCAATTTTTTCTAAGGCACGATCCTGACGTCATCTCTTTTTAGTATCGCATAACACCTTTTACACCATCATCCTCACTATAAGTCTACAACCAACTTGATATCATTACACTATTTTAGTATCATGAGAACTTTCAAAATTGATAAAAAAGATTACACCACTTTGATGACATTGGATGTGTTTGCATTTAATTTCAGGAATAATTAAAAGCCTCAGAGCAAATTTGAAGTTTCCATTCTACATATTATTTTTTGCATGTGTAATAAATAGTGTATCCTAGCTTCAATTATTAACAGTCAAATGTAAAATACATGGGTAATACTAAAGTCAGGGTGCATGCTCATTTTTAAAAATGTTCGATTATGAGGCATGGAGGATGGTTTCTACAATTCACAATCATGTCAAGTACATAAAAGATCTTCATTATTTTGTTCTATGTAGATTCTTGAATGACAACTTCCATGAAATCTATGAAAGCATGAGCTTTAAAGTTACTCACCCACCACATCACTAAAAGTGCTCATTTTTATCTCTTTCAGATCTTAGAAACATGAGGAAAAATAAATGTGAAGTCATTATAGAAGGAATGTATTCAATTGGAACTCATTATGTAGGTATTTTTCTGATACAATATAGGACTTCATGGAGGCTCTCAAGTGGGCTCAATGATTTCTTGTTCAAAGCACAAACTTTAATGGTTCATGTCCCCCAATATGGGAACTAATTTTCTTCCCTTGGATTTTATCCCAACCTTCTTTAAGAGCATATTTGCTTCTATGGTTTGTTTTCAATTATGCTTTCAGGGTATCAACTTATTATCCTGAACTGAGTATAGATTTTTTTTAAATATTTGGTCCAATGTATCATGCCATGCAGGTATAGTTTAAGCATTCCTAGTGGAAGTGTTGTGTATATATCATAGACAAATCGAAAAAATAAATTTCTAATATATTTTTTTAGATAGATTTAATTTTGGTGGGATCTTTACCCTTATATGCTTTTGACTAGAGATCCAACCAGTTTGAAACACAATCAGGGGCCCAGATCTCTAAGTACGTAAGTCCCAAAATCACCAACAATGGTCATAACCAACCCAAGAATACCAATCAATGGCTATAACTAGTTCGAGAATACTATCAACAACCACAACTGACCCAATATCAATGATCGGCCACAACCAACCTCCAATACCATTTGAGATTTGAATCTGGGTGATGCTTATAAAAATCAAGTCACTTTACCAACTCACCCACATCCCATCGGTTAAATTTATAATATATTATTCTTCATAGAAATTAGTTCTTCTTCTTCTTCTTCTTCTTCTTCTTGAAATCTTATTTTTATATAAATTAGATGCGTAGAATATTTTTCAACTTAGTACTAAAAATTGAGGAGTATTCATTCTATCAAATTCGTATGGGACACGATCTCAACCTCATCCATTTTTTAATATTTTATAGAATTTATAATTTGATAGATATGTAAGTAGCAACTTTTACACCATCATCCTTACTATTAAACTACAGCTGACTTGATATTTTAAAATAAAAAACAAAACAAAACAAAACAAAACAAAACAAACAAACAAAAAAAAAAAAAAAAACAAACAATGTTAACATTCATAACTTCTATAAAATCTAAAAATGTGTGTTCTCCCCACCAAAAATCAGTAAAAGCGCTCATTCTGCCACCCGCTGAAAGAAATGAGTATTCCGGATCTACTATCGTCCTATATCAATTCAAAATTCGTCTCTTCTTTTAAAAGCTAAGCTTACCTTACCTTACCTTGCATGAAATAATAGAAAGAGCTTTCAAAGCACAGTTGCAAGTTGTCATTCTATTTATTTGTTTTGTTTGTTTTTTATTTCATGTGATCTGCTTTAGAGCTTCAACTATTAACCACTGAAATGTGAAGACAGTGGTAGCTTCCTAAAGGTTTCACTATTTTCTTCAGTCTCGATTCCTGAATGACTTATAATTTTATGAAATGAGTATTTTGGATCTACTATCAGTTCAAAATTTGTCTTAGAAACATGAACCAGAACAATTATGTAGCCATGGTGGTGCCCAAATCATTAAAGAATGAATATGGTAAAGTGGGATACAGTTTTTGTGATTCTCAGTTGTTTCTTATTCAGAGAACAAATTGACTTTTCTTTGCAAAGCTTTCGCAATATTTAATCCTTTCTTATCTTCTAAGATATAGAAACCAGACATAAATAAGAACAACTCTACTAAAATCAGAGTTTATAGGATCTCCTCCTCTCATGAGTAAGAAGGATTTTATGCGAATTTTATCCTCTAATTGGTGCCCAAGTTTTTCATCGGAGCATCTTTGCTTCAAATAATGCAATTTTATCATTCAACTTTTGGAAACGTTATATTGCAGTGTATTATCCCATCCGAACCACTCCCAAAGATACTCGAATCTTTCTTGTCACACGTACACGGAATTATAAAAATGACATTACTTTGTCCGCTGACCCAATCTAAGGTGCAAAGTAGAGTGAGATTCAAGCATTTTTTTAAAGATTTCCTATTTAATGCACAGTGATATAATTGTAAATGGCTTCTAATTTAGGGATATTCTACAATAATTTATAATAAATTGTTGAATTTGTACTTAGTAACTTTTGATTTTTGGGTATTCTATAGTAATTTATTACAAATTATAACAAATTGTCAGAATTTGTACTTACTAACTTTTGATTTGAAAAAGAGAAAAATAAATGGGATGACTACATTCAAATCTGAATTAGCCAGAGGGTTTTGCTTATTGGAAAAGAAATAGAAAGAGAGATTTATGTGTTGATTCATAACATTTGAAAAAATAAAATATTAAAAAATTATAATTAAATTATAAGGATGATACATATAAAGTATATAAAAGCATTTAAAAACATGCATATATTAGGTGTAGCATAGATGAGGTTTATAAAAATCCATGCATAAAATTATACTCACTTTGAGCAATTTAAATATTATACGATGTACAAAATATAAAAAAATAATATTTAATTATTTATATTTTTAAATATGGAAAGAGATAGTTGCATGTTATCTTTATTATTAGAAAATTTCAAGATATCATATATTAAACAAAAATAATAACAATAGTACATAAAAGTTATATAGAAAAACAGTCAATTGGTATGCATGATTCAAACTCTATGTCAAAGGAAAAGACCCAGCTCAAAATACAAATGAAAAGTAGAGAATATAAAACAAGGCTGAATAAAATACATCACTCAAAAATAAACTACATCATGAAATTTCAGCATAAGTTGCATTGCCCGAGGTAGGAGGTGGAGGATCAACCTTGGGTGCTAGAGTCACCCAACCAAAAGGCTCTATAATAGGAGGATTTGGAGTTGCTAATCCCTTAGGGAGTCCATGGTCATATCAATAGTCCACCCATAAGCAGAGTATGCCTAAATAATAGTGCTAATAAGAGAACCGCTAAAAAGAGGGAGTTGCATCATATTTACCACATGGTGGTAGTGACCCCCCAGATGAAAGCAAAGGGAGAAGTGGAATGTATGTGTGATCGGCTTCTGCACCACTTTGGAAGTGGTTGTGGTAGTATTTGGGGCAACCCATATGGTGGCATATGACTCATAGTGTAGGGAGCACTTCCTTAATGATCCAAAAACACCTCGAGGTGGTAGACTTCCATCGTAACCTTATCTATTTGAACTTGAATTTGCATGCAAGATGAAGATATAACAAAAAGCTTAGTTTTTAATAGAAAATTCATAAGAGAATTCATCATTATTGAATATAACATTATTTTTAGCCTTCCAAAATTGAAAATAATGATGGCTCTAAAAACTTCCATAGAAAAGAAACAAAAGTTGTACACTTAGCAAAGTCCCCAAAAAGAGTAAGCCGCCAAGAGAGAGGCTTAGGGCGATAAGCCTAAAATAAACTATGAATCCACTTCAAAGTAGATTGGGCTCATAGGCATAGTCAAAAGAGTTGTTTGAAAGACTTAGGTCATTAGCAGGTAGGACACTTGGTTGGTGTAATGTTCATATGAGAGAGCCTCTACCCAAGCAGGAGACCTTGATAGACAAGGCACCATAGGAAGTGAGCTAACTTTGGTTACATCCCATAATGCCAAATTTTGTCAAGTTTGGTAAGCCAAGTTCTAGGGGAGGAGTTAAGACCCCAACATCTATAAGATTATAAAGAGAAAGGGAGAAGGGGCTCATGACTTGATACAAAAGGCCTAGAGAATAATTTTTAATGTGGGTGTCACAATTCCATTTCTAGTCTTTCCACTAAAACTGAGATGGATGCAAACCCATCTAGTGAAATATAACATCTAGAAGAAGCTCTTAAATATTAAAAAAAATGGTAAGTCAGCATTGTTCAATTGAAATTTAAGTTTCAAATTTGGCCAAAGTATCCAATCTCTTACATCAACCAAATATTGAATGTTATGGATACCTTTTTGAAAGAGTCTAAGGTCTTTGATTCTAGGAAATTCAACCATCAAAACATTAGTGTATATCATAGTAGGAGATCACCAAATGTTATGATTGTTGAAATATAACCCTGTACAAAAACGGTTGCCAATCCATTTCATGTGCAACTTGATAGCCTCAAAGGATTTCCATATACTTTTGGTAAAAAAAAGGATTTCAATTTTGACAAGAGTTATAGTGATGAGAAGGGAGTGGAAATCTCTATTCTTCTAACTGGGTTGACCATAGGGTGACCTATAATTAATGCAATGCCTTAACAGTATTTTACAAGCCTCATTAACTTTAATGGAATGAACAACCCATTTGCCAAATAAATGTTGTTCTATGTTTATAAAGATTAATAGTTTTCATGCCTCCTTTATCCCAAGAAATGTAGTAAATATCCTAGACAACACTATGAAAACCCTTGCTTTGTTGGAATTAGACCAAATAAAGTCCTTGAGAATTTTAGCTAAGCTATCATAAGATTATTTGGAGTGTGCCCAATAAGAGGAATAATAAACATGGGTGGTAGCTAGAATCTTAGTGCAAATTTGGAATTTCCACTAAGAAGGTGCCAAACAATAGAAACCAAAGTGGGTGATTAGAAAATGATGTGTGAGGATGCCTTATATAGTAAATTAGAAGGGGCTAGTCAAAGGAGGCACTCATCTATAGTATGTAGATGGATGACTGGATGATGCAGTCATCCAATTATATCATGTAGTCATTCGACTATAGGATGAAGTTACCTGACTACATCATCTAATCATTTGGCTGCATGATATAGATGGTTTCATATGTTTTAACTCACCCCATCTAATCACCTATATAATACATCCACACACCTCATTTTCTAATTGCCTGCTTCAGTTACTATTGTTTGACACCCTCTTACTGTCATCTGACACCTAGACATTATTTTTTTATCACTTAGTCACTATTGTCTGACACCTAGTTGTTATCACCCAACACCATGGTGTTGTCATCTGACACCTAATTATTTTTGTTGGACACCTGGTTGTACTTGTCAAACTATTGATTACAAAAGCTTGATAGAATATATTGGTGCTTGAGATAGTTTAATGTACTTGATGAGTGAATATCATCAGGGAATAAAGCTGAATATGTTATATATATTGATGAATTCCCCTAGATTGGTTTTCTTGGTAAAGGTGACATAGATGTATAAGTGAAAATTTATTTTAAAAAGTAGGTGAGTCGACCTTTAAATTTAAATTCTACCTTAAAATTTATGCAATCTTATGGTGTTGGCTACACCACAAAATTAACAAGTGACAACTTCTAAGAATATAATATTTGTGAATTAATGAAGATTCACCACTAAAAAAATCTCTAGGCAAATACTATCAAAATTGAAGCCATTGATAGTGAGGTAGGCCAAGGCATCTAAAAGTAAAGTTTAAATTGTTGAAACAAAGTATTGGCCAAAACAAGAACCTTTAACATAGCTAGGATAAAAGGCCATTCAATTCTGTTATAGGCTTTTTCAAATCCCAGTTTGAGAAAAAAGGTTCACTCACGAGAGACCTTAGCCCAATCCATTTTGTCCTAGACAATAGTAAAAATATCAAGAATATATGTCCCTCTAATGAAACTGGTTTGCTCAAATTTGATAATTGCATGGAGAATAAAATGGTGCATGTTATCTTTTAAAAATGTTATTATTATACTGAATATGTGACCTTTGAGTCATTTTCTAATAAGTTATTATACTCTACAAGTGCCTAAACAAATGTTTCACTTTTTGAGTTTGTAAAGTCTATGATTTGATCTTGAAATAGAGCAACTCCTAGTAAGTATTAGGAACATATATATGGTATTGGTTAGGACATCTAACTTGCAAATTAATTCACAAATCATGTTTTCCTGATTTCAATTTACATCACTACATGTCTTAATTTTGCATGTTTCAATTTCTATTTTTTCAAAAATAAAAAATCTATCAAAATAAAAATTGAGGAAGGTTTGTTTTGGGGGTTTGCATCGACAAGGTTAGGTCCTTCCCTTTTGATTTGTCATACCACTTAAAGAGTTGATAGAATCATGGAGTAGTTATGTAAACTATAAATGATTATGCCAAGCATGTAGCCAATATTTCCTACATGCGTGTTAGATGATCGAATGAACTAAACTTTTGTCTAGTTATAAATAATAAATATCAAACATTGATGAAATTAGTGTGCATCATTGACCTCTAAAATCTAGAAATGAGAAAGGTGGATGGGTCGACCTGATTTTAAAGGACATCCAAGGGATTATGCTAGGGCTGTAAGGACATTTATTAATAAATATCATTATTCAGAGTCCTGGTCACAAATTAGGATGTATAAAAGTTGGATGTGGGGGTTGCACAATGATGCACAAAACTGGTTACATTTCTCAGAAAATGCCATAATATATCAATATTACCAAATTTTGACCATTCACCCATAAATTAATAAATGTATATTTAACATATATAAAATAATGGGGAAGAAGTTCCATGGGACTATTTTTAGTGTTTACAACAATATTTTAAATAATGATTTATTTATAAAATTTACATATTTTTTAGGTTGCGGGTACAAAGGGAAAATTTATACAACACTCACAAACTTATTGACTTTAGTTGGACAAGAAATCATAATTTTTAAATATTTAACACTGTTTGGTATGAATTTTATGATTCCTAAAAAAGTGTAAACCCCACTAATTTGTGGTACTAGTTGAACTCTCAAGCATAAGAATCTACTTCTGCATTTTCTCTTTTTTATTATTCATTTACAACATCATGACAGCAACAATATCATGTGAGATTTCAAAATTGATAAAAGAGATTTCACCACTCTGAAGACATTGAATGAGTTTGCATTTAATTTAAGGAATAATAGAAAGCTTTCAAAGCATATTCTCAAGTTTCCATTCAAGGTATTTGTTTTTTTCGTTTTTGCATGTGTGTAATAAATAGTGTAGCCCAGCTTCAACTATTAGACAGTGAAATATGAAAGAAGTACGAAAGTAAGGGTATATGCTCCTTTTTTTTAATGTTCGATTAGGAGGCATGGAGGTGGTCTCTCCAATTCACAATCATGTCAAATACATAAAGAGCTTCGTTATTTTGTTCTGTGTGGATTCGTTAATGACAACTTCCATGGAATCTACGAAAGCGTCTTCTTTAAAGTTACTCGCCCACCACATAAGCTAAAAATGCTCGTTTTAATCTCTTGCGGATCTTAGAAACAAATGTGGAGTCATAGTAGTGCCCATACCATTATAGAAGGAACATATTCATAGTAGGTATTTTTCTGACGCAATTCAATTGATATCTCACTCAGATAAATCCAAAAATCAAATTTTTAATAAAAATGGCTGTCGTTATCAGAGATGGAATATGCGGGGTGTGTTTAAAATTCTAAGAGTCCCTAAACATCAGAGCATTAGAATCTTTGTAAATCAGCTTCGCATTTGGTTTCCATGGCCGTTCAGCAAATTAATATAACTGTCATATGTCTTTATAAAATGTTTTAGTGTATTGCTGCTGAGCAAATAAACATTTGTTTTAATAAATGTTTGTGTGTTTTTCAAAATGCTTCCGCATCAGTATATCATTTCCTTCTATAATCATAAACAGTTTGGAATGAATCGATACCATTCTTGCACTAAATTTTTTCCCTTCGCTAAGCAATTCGTTTATAATCATAAACAGTTTGGAATGAATCGATACCATTCTTGCACTAAATTTTTTCCCTTCGCTAAGCAATTCGTTTATCTTGTAATGTAACCCTGGATGAAAAATACCAATGACTTTGCTTTAGTTTATCAGCGGTGCTGCAATTTGCTTAATTTCTTAATAAAAAAGTGATATATAGGTCCAAGACATTGTCCTCCATGTGCTTTCCTTTACCCTGCATGCTTATTATCTTGTTTGATCTAATCTCATTATGACTCTCTTCCTTCTTTTTATCCGCTCTTGAAGCATAGTGATACTTGCAAAACTTTTTGATAGATGCAACACCTTCCTCAAGGCCTCATTTACAGACTTATGTTCACTCTCCATCTAACCCAATTCTTTTTTATCTGTGACATTTCACTCTTTAATTCACTTACATTTCCTATGATAGACCAAAGAAAAGATCCTTGTTCAAGGGCATCTTAATTTAGGGTTGGGGTTGGTCTCCATTAATTTGTTGAAGTAGAAACTCAACTTCTGTCTTCAATATCTATTTTTCTATAATGAACCATGGCATTATGTAGTGATGTAGGTGGGATTCCTCCCAATTCTTTTTTAACTATGACATTTCACTCTTTAATTCACTTACATTTCCTATCATAGACCAAAGATCCTTGTTCAAGGGCATCCTAATTTAGGGTTTGGGTTGGTCTCTATTAATATGTTGAAGTAGAAACTCAAGTTTTGTCTTCAATCTCTATATTTCTATCATGAACCATGGCATTATGCAGTGATGTAGGTGGGATTCCTTTTGCAAGGCGTTAATCCTTTTCTGCAGATTATTATAAGATATTTCTACTCTATTCTCCTTACGACTCGTCTCCACTACCACTTTCTATAATATTTTATCATTGCCGGTTTGATTCTTCTTCTACATAGACATTTCCTTGTAGGTGCACCTTCCTTTCCTTCTAAGTTGAATAATATTTTGAAGAAAACAACTTAAGTAGGTCTTTCCCTGGATCATCTCTAGGGGCCTCAACATCTATTAAATCAACTACAAAATAGTCCTTCCTCAAAATCCTTGACTTGTTTACATATTTTCCCTCTATCTCCTTAGAGGATTCCTTCAACTTAGTGGAATTTTTAATGATTGATTTTTTTTTGACAACTTGGCCTCAATCCTTAAGGCAGCTCAAGTAGGTTTAGTTGATTATAAAATTATAAGGTATTGTATCCATAAGGGTAACCTTAGATAATGGGCCATGCATATCATATTGGGATTTAGCTTCTTGGACTAACAAAAATACTAAGGCTTTATGTAAGGTAAATCAACCTTCCTTTCTTGGACATAAATGACAATGTTATATACAAAATTAATAAATAGAAAGGAATATTTGTCAGTTTTTGGTGATGAAAATGGTGAAGGTGAAATGGTGCAAAAATGTACAATTGAAACTTCCCTCCACTGTCACATATTTCATTATTTATATAAATATTTTTCTCTAGGACCTTGGAAGGGATTTTCTCTGGTACCCAATTTAGAATTTAGTTTGTTTCTCCTTGCCTCTAAGAAATACTTGTTTAGATTAGTATTTACATTTGGTAAATTAGTACTTACTAGTTTGTTAGTACAGTTACAAGTTTATTTGTAATGTATTATATTTGGGAGTGATATTGATGTGTAACAATAATAATTCATATAAATATGTTTTTTAATAACCTACAAGAGATTTTATGAGATTTAGTAGTTAGTGGGATTCCTAGATAATAGGATATGCTATCCTATATAAATATATTTTGTCAAATGTAATATTTGGTCAGTGTGTAATAGAAGAGAGTAATACATTTTTGTGTAAAAATATTGTCTATCTAAATATTGTATCTTAATCTATTTTGTATGAAATAAATCATGTGTACGAATCATATAATATTTATTAGTGGTATCAAAGCAAGGTTCATTACAATGGGAAAATAAGAAAATTTGTAAGAGCTGCATTTTTCCTTGAATAATGGAAATTTCATGAGCATTGGAAATTAATGAATTATAGCCTAGTATTCTATTATGTTTCTATTATTTCATGCATATCTAATCTCATCGATTGTTCAATGTTGTTATGATGTATTTCCAACTCCTGCCATAACCATGTCATCTAAAACTCCATGTGCATGCATACCAATTTGCTTCATATTTCCGGTTCTTTTATTTATGAAGCATGGTTTTATCAATTAGTTCACATACCAATATGTCCAAGAGTACTTGAAAAATATGGGAGCAGATTGTGCATGATCCACGTGAATTTACTTAGATTTCAAAGTCACTTACAGCTTGTGGATTTTGGTTGCAATGTAGAAGCGCTTTCACTATATAGGTATACTATTGATTTTTGTAGCTCGAAAGGTGGAATGTGGAATTGTTTTAAAGCAACTCAAGATTAGATATGCTTTAAAACAATTCGAGTTGGATTTTCAGCAATAGTAGTTTCTAGAATGTTTATGAGTTTGTAAGGATGAGATAAATCCTAGTGTGATTTTATGTGTAAAAATAGAAAATCTAAAGAAAGCAAGGAAAGCTTCTTTTTCTTGCATGCTAAGGAAAGCTTCTTTTTATTGCACCCTAAGTAAAGCATCTAGGCTCTCTATAAAAGTAAGATTGTTGTAGCAAACTCATACATTGTATTTTTGCAAAAGAGAAGTTTGTTGTTGGGTTGAATAGAAGATCCAACATTTGCAGGTTTTTCCCCGCATTGGGGTTTCCTGGATATATTCGTGTTATTATCTTTTTGTATTGGCTTTTTATTTTTGCTTTCGTTGTTATTAGTTGTTAATTAACCCAGTTGTATTAATCATTATAAATCAGATTTATGTCCATGAATTTATTGTGGAATTAATCTGTTGTTGGGTTATAGAAATTAACATGGTATCAGAGCTCTAAACTCTGAATATGAAGCCAATATTTGTAATGTAGATTACAAAAAAAAATTAGTTCTTCTTCAGCTGTGAGACTTCCCAAGTTGAAGGAGCCAGAATGTTATGATGGTGTTAGGCATGGCCATTTTCTGGATAGTTTCTTCTGGAGCAGGGGAGAGTACCTAACAGGTTTAGGAGGGCTGCCAGGCACACAAGAAGTGCGAGTTGCGATAAGGTACCTTATGGGTATGGCATAGGTTTGGTATAGATGCTTGGCTAATGACACTGTATCAAGGAGTTTGGACTCTTGGAAGGATCTGAAGGAAGCCCTTGAGGCTCAATTTTGACCTGAAAATGCAGCATGGATGGCAAGGACTTGGTTGAGGTGCTTGAAGCAAGTGGGGGAGATGGGTGAGTATATCCATGCTTACCAAAGCCTTTTGTTGGATGTTCCAAACATGTCAGAGGCGGATAAGTTGTTTCAGTTCACTCAAGGTCTTTAGTCATGGGCTCAGGCGGAGCTTCGTCACCATGAAGTGTCTGATTTTAGCGAAGTGATTGCTATAGCAGACCGTCTCCTAGATTACAAAGATGGTTATTCATCTAGAAACACTTGGGGCCCTTGCGCACCTAGCAGGGGTGGCATTGGTACAGGGTGGAGTACGTCTTCAGGGAAGCTAGTGGGTGACCAGGGAAGGAAGATTACTCCAGTGCCATCAGAGGGATCTTGTAAGTCTTGGAGCACTTCCATGAGTGGCGAGATGAAGCCACAGGATGGACAATCAAGGGGAAAGTAGTCTCGTTTGAAGTGTTGGACTTGTGGTGGAGATCACTACAAACGAGATTGTTTGAAGTGGTAGGTTGGTGTTTGAGTTCAGAAGGGGGAGTCTGGATGAACTGGTGTGAGTAGATAGGAAGTGTGCTCACAGGAGCTCAATGCTGAAGGAAAGCTTGAGTTCAGAGGTGGCAGTGGTGTAATGTGCTGGGTTGATTATTGTGGATAATGGGCTCGTGGACTCGAGCATTTTATAGTTGGAAGTCAATAAGTGTAGCCATGTAAACTTGGCCTCCAGTCCTCCAGGGGTTTGAGTAGGCTCGAGCAGTTACAAGCCATCTATGTTGTGCTAAGGCAGGGTTTTTACCCAAGGTTGGGTAAAGTAACAGTTTTCCTATATCTCAGTGTTCTTTTGTGCCTGATCTGTTGTAGATGTGCAGGGTGAAGATTGTGCAGAGGAGTGGGATTAGGAAGATGAAAGTGGTGTTGGGTTGAGTACATAGAAGAATGTAAAAATCAACGAGGAGTCAGTAGATTTTGCATTGCTTGGTGGCAGTTGGGATGGAAAGGGGTAGTATGTTTCTTCTTCCCATTGAATTGGAGTAGTTTCTTCATAGCCATGGCATATACCCAAGGAAGCATCACTTTATTGTGTCATAGTGGGAAGATAATTGGTCATGTTGCATCGCGTTGGTTCCAGAGGAGAGTTCGTGGAAGAATTCCATTCATATAGATGGGCCTAGGGTGTTTGACCTGAAGAGTTGTCTTTTGCCTATTATACTCTTGGTTGAGAGTTTTAGTACTATTAGAGGAAAGTTCAATGGGGTCACTTAGGCTATTGGAGTTGTAGAGTCTTGAAGAGGTGGGTCATTAAGAGCCATTTTCCTCCACCCCAGTGTTTGGTGTTTGGCAAGATCTAGATAGATCTTACGAAGTTACATCAGTATGGTATAACTTGTGTAGATAAGCTTTGTCTACGTGCCAAAGTTGCCAAAGATTCAGTTGGAGTCTTCATTTTGTAGTCAGTCAGGTTCCTAAATAGGATGTTGTGGTGCAGATAGTGGGCTACTTGGCAGTTGAAGTAGGGGAAAGTTCGATGGGGTCACTTGGGCTACTGGGATTGTAGATATCCTGATGAAGGCCTTGATGAAGAGCAAGTTTGAATTCTTTAGGGACAAGTTGGGTGTGGTGCAGAACACCTTCTTCACTAAGAGGGAGTGTTGATTTTTGTAGCTTGGAAGGTGGAATGTGGAATTGTTTTAAAGCAACTCAAGATTAGATATGCTTTAAAACAATTCGAGTTGGATTTTCAGCAATAGTAGTTTCTAGAATGTTTCTGAGTTTGTAAGGATGAGATAAATCCTAGTGTGATTTTATATGTAAAAATAGAAAATCTAAAGAAAGCAAGGAAAGCTTCTTTTTCTTGCATGCTAAGTAAGCAGCTAGGCTCTCTATAAAAGTAAGATTGTTGTAGCAAACTCATACATTGTATTTTTTGCAAAAGAGAAGTTTGTTGTTGGGCTGGATAGAAGATCCAACATTTGCAAGTTTTTCCCCGCATTGGGGTTTCCTAGGTATATCTGTGTTATTGTCTTTTTGTATTGGTTTATTGTTATTTTTGCTTCCACTGTTATTAGTTATTAATTAACCCAGTTGTATTAATCGTTATAAATCAGATTTATGTCTGTGAATTTATTATGGAATTAATCTATTGTTGGATTATAGAAATTAACATATACTACATTAGAGATCTATTGCTTCCCATCCTATCTTACATTGAAGGATTCAGGTCTACATTCTATAATTATTTTGGATTACATTGTTCACGTTCTATTTAAATCAATGCAAACAATGATACAGTGGTATAAATATGTCTACCATCTACACATGACCATGATATAAATATGTCTCATAGCTTGTGTGCTATTAATCTAACTTGACCAATTTCATTGGTTGTTGCCTTAACGTCCTCCATGTATACTAGTGAAAGATTTGTTTACAGAGAACTTGTCAATGTGAAGGGCATATTTTTACAATCGGAGTTCATATCTTCTTGCCTACGGGAAATTGTTTTAGAATGCCACCAAGTCAAAGTTTGGAAATATCGAGGAATTTTTCAATTTTGTTAAGACGCTTGCCATTGATATGCCTTGCCTTCCTACAAATCTATCGTTGGACATTTTTATAGTCATGCAATGTCTCCTTCTCATACATGTGCATCTCTTTGTAGTACTCTGACATCCCTATGCATGTTGCTTCGCCCATCGACTATCGCTACGTATTCTGCCACCCAAGCAAAAGTGTTTGGAATTTCACTAAGAAGGTGTCGGACAACAGATATCAAAGCAGGTGACTGGCAAATGAGGTGCATGGATGCCTTATATAGGAGATTAGAATGGGCTAGCTTAAGAAGGTGATCATTTGTAGCATGTAGACAGACGAATTCATGATGTAGTTATCTGACTACATCATGAAGTCATCCGATTGTAGGATGAATTTGCTCGACTACATCATCCAATAATTTGTCTTTATGCTATAGATAGCTACATGTTTTGACTAGCCCCTTCTAATCACCTATATAAGGCATTTATGTAACTCATTTGTCAATCGCCTTCTTTGGTTGTTGTGCTCTGACACCTTCTTACTATCATCTTACACTTGGTAATTGTCATCTAACACTTAGTCATTATTGTTTGACACCTAGTTGCTATCACCCAACACCATGTTGTTATCGTCTAACCCTTAATTGTTATTGTATGGCACTTGGTTGTTGTTGCCCCAACTACTAGTTGCAGAAGTTTGATAGCAAATATTGGTGCTTGAGATCATTTAATGTACTTGATGAGTGAATATTATAAGGACATAAAGTTGAATATATTATATATATTGGCGAATGCTCCTGGATTAACTTTCTTGATACCAACAACATCCATATATAAGATGAAATTTATTTTAAAAAGTAGGCGAGCCAGCCTTTAAATTTACATTCTACTCTAAAATTTAAGGAATCTCATGTTGTCGGCTACCCTACAAAATTGCCAAATGTCAACTTTGAAAAATAGAATACTTATGATATTAACAAAGATTCACCACTAAAAAATTCCTAGGAAAATAGTATCAAAATTGAAGCCATTGATAGTGAGACAGGCCAAGGCATCTAAAAGTAAATTTTAAATTATCGAAACAAAATATTGGCCAAAATAAGAGCCTTTCACATAGACAAGATAAAATGCCATTCCATTATGCCATAGGATTTTTTAAATTTGAGTTTGATAAAAATGGTTCGCTGACAAGAGACCTTAGCCCAATCCATGTCATCCTAGACAATAGTAAAATTATCAAGAATATACCTCCCTCTAATGAAACCAGTTCGCTCAGATCTGATAATTGCAAGGAGAATAAAATAGTGCATGTTATCATTTAAAAATATTATCATTATATTGAATATGTGATTCTGAGTCATTTTCTAATAAGTTCTTATACTCTGCAAGTGCCTAAACAAATGTTTCACTCCCTGAGCTTGTAATGTTTATGATCTGATCTTGAAATAGAGCAACTCCTAATAAGTATCAAGAACATACATATGGAATTGGTTAGGACATCTAACTTGAAATTTTATTCACAAATAATGTTTTCCAGGTTTCGATTTACATCAACACATGTATTAATTTTGCATGTTTTAGCTTCTACTTTTTCAAAACTTAGAAATCCATCAAAATAAAAATTGAGAAGGGATTGTTTTGGGGGTTTGCATCAATAAGGTTAGTTTCTTCCCTTTCAATTTGTCATACCACTTAAAGAGTTGACAGAATCATGGAGACGCTGTATAAAATATAAAGAATTATGCCAATCATGTAGCCAATATTTCTTACATATATGTTAGATGATCAAATGAACTAAATTGTCTGCCTATTTGTAAATAAGAAAGATCAAACATTGATAAAAGTAGTGTGCATCATTGACCTCTAACAACTAAAAATGAGAAAGGTCGATGGGTCGACCTGATTTTAAAGGATATCCAAGGGATTATGCTAGGATTATAAGGACATTTATTAATAAATGTTATTACTCAGGGTCTTGATCATAAATTAGGATGTATAAAAGTTGGATGTGGGGGTTACACACTGATGCACGAAACTAGTTACATTTCTCAAAAGTTATCATTATATATCAATAACACCAAATATAAAGTAAAGGGAAACAAATTGCATGGGATTATTTTTAATGACTACAATAATATATTAAATAATAATTTATATATAAAATATAATTTTTTTTGTTGGGAGATAACCAATAATTTTTTTTAAATATTTTACATTTTTTAATATAAATTTTATGATTCATAAAGAATGTGGACCCCATTAATTTGTGAATGTTAGTTAAGCTCAAATTACGAATTTGTTTCTGCATATCCTCTTTTTTATTGCTCATCTACAAAATCATAACAGCAGCAATATCATGAGAGCTTTCAAAATTGATAAAAGAAATTTCACCACTCTTAAAGACATTGGATGCGTTTGCATTTAATTTGAAGAATAATAGAAAGCTTGCAAAGCATATTGGCAAAGTTTCCATTCAACGTATTTGTTTTTTTTTGGCATTTGTGTAATAAATAGTGTAGCCCACCTTCAATTATTAACAGTCAAATCTGAAAGACAGGTGTAGTACTAAAGTCAGGGTACATAAAGAGCTTATTAGGCATGAAGGTGGTCTCTGCAATTCACAATCATGTCAAGTACATAAAAGAGCTTCATTATTTTGCTCTGTGTGGATTCTTTAACGACAACTTCCATGAAATCTACGAAAGCATGATCTTTAAAGTTACTCGCCCACCGCATCGCTGAAAGTGCTGTTTCTTATCTCTTTCGGATCTTAAAAACACGAAGCAAAACAAATGTGGAGTCATAGTGGTTCCCTTATCATTATAGAAGGAATATATTGAATTGAATTTCATGGAGGCTCTGAAGTGGGCTCAACTGATTCTTGTTCAGAGCACAAAGTTTAATGGTTCATGTCACCCAATATGGGAACTGATTTTCTTCTCTCCAATTCTATCCTCAGATTGGTCCCAACCTTCTTTTAATCCCACTTTCACAGTATCGTACCTTTTTTTTATCCCGAGCTGACTATCTAGCGCATATTTTTTTCTTTAAGATTTAATCCAATGTATTATGCCATGCAGGTATTTTTTGAGGGACCATCTTTTTAACTACTAAGAACATTAAGAGTGGAATTGCTTTTGATATCTCACACAGATAAATCGAAAAATCTAATTTCTAATAAAAATGGCTGTCGTTATCAGAGATGGAATATGCTGGGTGTGTTTATAATTCTAAGAGTCCCTAAACTTCAAAGCATTAGATTCTTTCTAAATCAACTTCGCATTTGGTTTCCATGGCTGTTCAACACATTAATATGACTGCCATATGTCTTTATAAAATGTTTGTGTGTATTGCGGCTGAGCAAATAAACGTTTGTTTTAATAAATGTTTGTGTGTATTTGAAAAAAAATCCGCATCAGTATATCCTTTCCTTCGGTAAGCAATTTGGAATGAATCGATACCATTCTTGCACTACATTTTTTCCCTTCGTTAAGCAATTCGTTCATCTTGTAATGTAACTCTGGATTAAAAATACCAATGACTTTGCGGTGCTTGGTTAATTTCTGATTTATATTCTGACTTTTAAATTGTGAAAACATAATATATAAATACAAAGTATAACATATATAAATTTATATAAAAGAATTTTTATTATAATATACTCTAACTTTCTTAAAATCAAAATAAAAGTTGTAAGAAAATAATTATGTTAATTATTTTTATAATTTTTTATTCAAATAATAAAATTCAATAAAATCCTTTATTAAATAAATGAACATACATCTCACAAATTCATTCTTTCGTACTCAATTACACATATTACAAAGTTTAAATGTTTTTTATTTAAATAATTATAGATTTCAGTGTGATCTATTAATTCGAAGGCAGGTTTATTTATTTATTTATTTTACTCTATTCAGTTTTTAAGTTTAAAATTTTTTATGATAAATTTTAAATAAT
This sequence comes from Torreya grandis, assembly GCA_037957365.1. Taxonomy (NCBI): domain Eukaryota; kingdom Viridiplantae; phylum Streptophyta; class Pinopsida; order Cupressales; family Taxaceae; genus Torreya; species Torreya grandis. Next base: position 1,458,267 of record JARHVA010001223.1, on the reverse strand, counting down.
TTTAAAATCCATAAATTAAATTTATTTACTTTATAATTTATATTTAAGATTTGAAATGACTAAATTTTGAGTCTTATTCTTTAAATTTTTATTTATTTTTTTAAATAAAAATAAATAAATTGATAAATATAACACTTTTTATTTTTGAATATGATATGAAAATATTTATTAATGATTTGTTGAATTATTTAATAATGACACTAATAATTAATTAAAATTTATAAAAATAAATAATTAACAATTTATTAATTTTTTTAATTTAAAAAATATATTTTCGTATCCTCTTTATATGCATTTTAATAAATATTTTTATTAAATTCATTTCATTATATACTAAATAAAATATATATTTAAAATTTAATGGCATGGAAATTATTTATATATAGTTATCTTACATGTGGACTCTGACATGGTTTCAAATATTTTAATATTTTAAATAAATGTTATGTATTTACATAATTAAACTATTATATTATTAAATATATTTTTTAATTATGTAAATATTTATTTATATATTCCATCAAATTATTTACAATTAATTATTTATTAATAAAAATAAAATTATTTATTTAAAAAAATTAATAATAAAATATAATATTAAAATTAATTATGATTGCAATTTTAATTTTAAAACTTTGATAAATAAATAAATCCAATTGATTAAAAATATAAAATTAATTCCCAAAAGTGAAACCCATAATTTCTAGCTTGGTATAAACTAACAATAGACAAAGAGCAATAGTTGGACAACTCCCTCTTCAACAAGTGCCTCATGTTTTTAAAAAAGAAAATAAAACATATCGAGCAATAAAGGACGAGGTATTGCTCTAAGCTTATTTATGTCAATCGACCTATCGCTAAAGGCTTTTGGTGATGTTTTGAGTTGATATATATTTAACGTCATCATTGGGTATGTTCGATTTAAGAGGGATTACTAGTGCTAAGTGCACATTTGGGTTTAGTTAAGAAAGGATTAAACACTTAAGCCTTTCATAAGGGACAATGTTTCTAAAATTTTATATTAAATTGATGAACAACATGATGAAGAACATTTTTGTGGCCATTATAAAAATAATACCCAAAAAAAACTCGTTTAAATATTATTTATTAGTTTAATTTTATTTTTATTAATGATTATAATAAAATTGTAACATTTCATCATAGAAACAATTTTCTATAAATTTATAGGAATATAAAACATATAATATTATTTTATATTTTTGATTTTTTAGTTGATCAAATAATATTTTAGTTATGTTGTAAAATTATGTTTAAAAGGATACAATCATAGAAATTTTAAAAATGGTCTTCTTATTTTGTATTGTCATACGAACAAGACTTGTTGATGAGAGGAAGAGGAATGGGAAAAATGAACCTAACCAATGATAAATGAGAATCCCAATCTTCTCCAACCATTCAACTAAAGTTTCCATAAGCCAAGGGAATGTTCCAATTGTCAAGAATCATGTATTAGTATACATAAAATATAAATGAAACTAATCATCCATACTCTTATCTTATAATAATCATGAAATCACACCAAATATCTACTATAAATCATAAGATAATATTTCTATTTTATTCATAAATAAGTAGACTTCTAATTTTATATACTCAAACATTATGTCACATTTGTGTTTAAGTGACATTTCTTTACTATAAATAATCTCAAGTATTATATGCAAATTATCATTTTCTCATCATATAAAGTTATTTTGCTGTGGTATTTTTCTTGTCATATAAATTTATATTGTTGTAATGAACCATAAATTACGTCCTTGATATTTATCAAATAACTTTATTACTTCAGTCATTGCCTCTTAACCTACTACGTATTCATAATTCATTTATTGAATTATCTTCAATAAATGAGATAAATAAAATACATAATGCTAATTTTCATGATATAAGACCTAAAATAATAATATAAATACATTTACTAGTATCATAGTGTCCAACACACTCGGTCATACAAGTAATCATCAAGTTGTATTGTCTAGTATTCATACTACACAAGAATGGGTAATAATTTACAAGTATCATGACTTAATAGTAATGTCTTTGTCTAGGACTACATCCAATAAGGTTGACACATTGCTATTAACATGGTGTGAAATATAGTTACTAATGTAATAACTTTCATATGTAGCATTTGTCATATACCCTTTAGGTACACTCTGACCATCCAACAATAAGAAGTAATTATTTGTCTAGAACTTGTTACATTTATTAGTGATCTAGTAATGTAGGAAAATTGGTCTCGAACTAGATACCACCACCCATACCCTTAACATCTACCTAGCTTAGGCACTACTCTATTATATACATATAAGAAAGCATCTTGTAGTAAGTAAAAAGACCTATTCTATTATTTCTCCACAAAAATTAAATAGAAATATTGATATGCATATCATTTGTTTTTTATTATAGGGTTTACATAAGGTAGTTTACAACTTAAGGAAGGAATGATTTTTATTTATTATGATATATATGTTGAAAATTTTAAGGGAAGAATGAAGAAATTCCAATACCTGCATAAAAACATGACAAGATCTTGCTACAACAAAAGATTCATACAACTTAAACCAAAATTTGAAGTTTGCATTCAAACACAAGAATTTAACTATAAATTCATAATAATAGAATTATTACAGATAAACTGAATCTATTCTATTGAAAATCACATCACAGGATTTTGCAATGGAGTTCAATTCCTTCACAATATTCTTCATTTCTCTCTTGAATCCCTTTTATTTATAGCATTGAGGGATAGGATGTGGATCACATTATGCAATGTGAAAAGGGACTAGTTGCCAAATGAATAGTGCACCCATATGGTCAAAGACACATCATGGATGTACACATGTGTAACTAGCATAGTTCTCTTCACATGTAAGTGGGGAACCTCATGTAGGACAAACATTGATATCCACATATTTCCTAAATAATAGGAAATAAACACTCTAGGAAAAATACCAAGTAAACTTAAGACTATGGTGTAAATAACATTTTACACCAACACCCCCTACCCGCCCCACCCTCCTCTCCCGCCCCCCGCATCCCCCCCCCCCCCCCCCACCACCCCCTACCTTAAGTGCAAGTTAAGGAGTAGTAAATATGAGAATACAATCTCATGAGATGGGTCCTAGTAACTAGGCTCGATTAGGTACCCATATATAATATGCTCAATATAAAAGTTTCCTTATGGTCATCATCATGTCTTATAAGAGTACAAAGGTGACTAGTTAATGAAATCTTCAAGTTGAAGAAGATGCTGGATATAAGGAAACTTTAAAGAAATAGCTGCTAGTGTTGTTAGAAATACTTTAAGAGGAAGTAGTCAACGCGAAGAATCAATTTGGATGTTTAAATCCATCACTCAAATTACACATGTATGAGTAGATCCATAACTCAAACCATACATGGATGGTCATATTCATCACTCAATGTCAAGAGGTAGTACAAAATGATGGTATAAATCATCCTCAAATGCATGAAGAAAGATTGGTCAATAAGGATGTGTTGATCTACCATTGAAAAAAAAGCCACCAAAAATGATGCAGTCATTGAAGTCACCAAGAAGGATGAGCTCATCCACCACTAAAGAAAAAACTTTGAAAAGACATATACCATACCAAGGACACCAAGAAGGATGGGCTGATCCACCATTTAAAAAAATGCCAAAGAGATGCAACACACCAATGAAGCATACTCTATAGAATAGCCCCCATAATGTTGAACTAGGGTGCATAGATGAAACATAGAGATGAATAACAAATTAATATAGACCACCAAGAAAGGGACAATATCTCTATGGAAGGGAAAATCCATCACTAAAATATGCCAAGAAGGATGGGCTAATCCATCACTCAAAGATGCCAACTAGATCTCCTCATATGAGTTCTGGCAAACAATGTGCCTAGTGAAATACTAAAGTATAAGAAAAGAGGAACTAAAAAAAAACCATCTAACTACCTAACTAAAAAAGAGGTCACTACAAAAAGATAGTCTTTAAATGGAAAACCCATTCAGTGTGTTCGTTTAACAATGGAAGTAATGGTTGTGGCTTTGCCCTTGTTTGAAGAAGAAGATGATGAAGAGGGAAGACTTATTTGATGTTTCTTCATTTCTTATATCATAAATATGAATTTAATGTCATAGTTATCTTCAATGTGCCCATTTTCCCGACAAAAATTACTTCTAAGATGTCCTCTTTTCTATTTAGAGTCATACTTAGTCACAAAAGAAGAATATTGTTGATTGGAGTATGTTATGGAATTTGTATTCTCCTTATTTTATGGTGATGTTTTATTTATAGTAAGTACATGAGACTGAGAACCCTAGGAAATAGTGCATATGTGAATAAGATTATCTTGGTCTCTAGTCAATCTTTTATCAAACTAGTCAAATGTGGGTATTTTAAAATTGGCACCCCATGAGTCTTTATTACTATAACTTGTAAATAAAATTAAAGAATACAATTCACCAAGCTTGAAAATAACCCCAAGGATCAATTGTTAATTATCCTTCTTAATATTACAATCAAGTAATTGAAGTTGTAATTGCTTAATCTAAGAGATTTAAAATTAATGTTGGAAATTCATTGGGATTAAGACTAATTAGCTCACATTCCAATTGATGAAATTTGATGGAATCTATTTTAACATATAGTTTTACAAGTATATCCCATGATTCTTTATGAGTTGACAATTTTTCAATATGAAACAATAATTTATAGGAATAGAGGGAAATTAGGCCAAATACCTCATCACATTTATTATACCATGTAGGATTCTCAATAGCATGTGAAGGTTCCAATTATTTACCTTATATTACTCTAAATAACCCTTTACTCCTTAAAATGTTTGTCATGTTTGATTTCCAGGTGTAGTATTTATATGGAGTTAGTAAAGCATATTTAACATCCATGTTGCCAAATTTGGTATCAATGGGAAATTTTTTAAAATATCAGAACCACAAGTGTGTGAACCTCAATGGAAAAACATAATTTATGCCCTCATTAGCCTTTGCTTAGTTCAATTTGATGTGAAATAATATAAACCTCAATGGTATTACTAGGTACCTAATTTTACCTTCAGCGTAGTTCATTCAATTTATCTTTACAACTTGGTTTACACATCTGGTAAAGTTCTCACTCAATTCAAATGATTCATTTTACATCATAAAAGTCACCTTCAACTACTCTTCACATGATCCTAGTATTTTTGGTATTAAAACAACGGTTTTAAATATGTTTGCTTTAAAATTCAACATCGTCAATAATGATTAAGATTAAGATATATTCTCAATGTTTAAAAATTTAACCAAAATGAAAGAAAATAACTTTATGTGAGACTATATTAGTAAAACTAATGAATAATTTTCTTTGATTATTCTTATCAATTATCTCAACTACAGTTTGCAACTTTTTGTCATTCCATAAAAGCTTTAAGTGTAAAATATGGAATTCAGAATGATAATTCATGCCTAATCTATCATATTTATTAACATAAGAGGTGTATCCAACCTTACGTAATCAATAATCATAAAAATAGGTCAAAAAAATCATTGTTTGGACATAAGTGGTTTATGTTCCTATTTGTATTTCTCATTCTGAAAATATGATATATTTAAGTTCTCACATGCCATCAATTTCGCAAAAAGAGATGTTTTAGTTATAAAATCAAATCTCAGAATTTAATAGAATTTAGTTATACAATAAAACATCTAAGTAGAGAAATTAAAACTCATAATATATCAAAGTTAACTACACAATTAAAATGTCTAGTTTTTGAGATAAATTATAAAATAAGTTAGAATTTTTTATATGAAAGAAATATCCAAATTTTCCCAACAAAAATACATAACTACTTACAAAAGTAAATGTGTATTTGAGTTGTCAAAAATTCTCTAAATTTGAAATGCATTTAAAACCCTAATTACCTTTTACCAAAATTTTCATATTTATGGCAACATCTGGGGTGTCCACATATGCATAGTAAAAAAATCATGAAATCATAATATATTCTCCAAAATAGGGTAATTTATATTAACACAATCAAATCCCATAAAAGTCATAATTTATTTTCTATTATGACATTTATATTTGTAGTATAATCCTCATAAAAATTAGGTTTAATTCTAGGAATGAGGGCATTTTAACTTGTATGATAGAAAACTATAAATTTTATATTTAATTTTTCTAATGAAGATTTTCATATTTTTACAATAAAACTAAGAAAAACAGATTCATTTTTCCAATTTTATGTGTTCATATTTTGTTTGTTCCCACAAACATCTTTAGAGTTTCCCCATAAAAATACATGAAAAAACAAATAAAACTCCACAATTATTTATGATATGATCCAAACCCTTATACAACATCACAAAAAAGTATATAAATGAAATCCAAATTAAAAAAACATACTACAAGATAAAGTAGTCTGCAAGTCCCTACTAAGAAAAGGCTAATAACCAATAAAAAAACACTAGGTACAATAAACTATCAGAAAAGATACAACATAAAAAATAGTAAGGTGAACCAAAGTCACCTTGAATTTTAATTTTTTCCTAATCTTTAGACAAAAACATGAGGTGGTCTTCAACATTTTATAGGTCCAAGTCATTATCCTATGTGTGTTTTTCTTTACCCTGCATGCTTATAATCTTGCTTGATCTAATCTCTATATGACCCTCTTTCCTCTTTTTAATCCCCTTTTGAAGCATAGTGATACTTGAAAAACTATTTTTTATAGTCACTTTACTTAGATGCAACACCCTCTAAAATGCCTCATTTAGAAACTTATGTTCACTCTCCATCTAGACCAATTCTCTTTTAATTGTGACATGTCATTATTTAATTCACTTATATTTCCTTTCATATACCAAAGATCCTTATTCAAGGCTATCCAAATTTAGGGTTGGGGTTCATCTCCATTAATCTATTTATGTAGAGACTCAACTTTTGTATTCAATCTCTATTTTTCTATTATGAACCATGGAATTATGTAATGATGTAGGTGGGATTCCTTCTCTAGGGTGTTAATCCTTTCCTATATATTATTATAAGATGTTTATATTATGTTCTCCTTAAGCTTTATCTCCCCTACCTCTTTTTATAATATTTTATCATGAATAGTTTGATTCGTCTTCTCCTCCTCCACATAGACATTTCCTTGCAGGTGCACTTTCCTTTCCTCCTAAGATGAACTATATTTTGAAGAAGATAACTTAAGTAGGTCTTTCCCTTAATCATCTCTAGGGGCCTAGACATCTATTAGATCAACAAAAAAATAGTCCTTCCTCAAAATCCTGGACTTCTTTACATATTTTCCTCTATCTCTTTCCTAGAGTATTCATTCCTCTTAATGGGATTTTTAATGATTAAATTTTTTGGCAACCTGGCATCTTTTCATAAGGTAGATGAACTAGGTTTAGTTGGTTATAAAATATAATGTATTGCATCCATAAGTGTAACATAGAGAATGGGTCATGTATATCATATTAGGATTTAACATCTTAGACTAATAAAAATACTAGGGATTTATGCAAGGTAACATCATCCTTCTCTAGTTAGACATAAATGACAGAGTTTTATAGAGACATTAATAAATAGAAAGGAATGTTTATCAATTTTTGGTGATGAAAATGGTTGATTAATGTGAAATGGTACAAAAATTCACAATTGAAACTTCCTCCACTGTTATATACTTTATTGTTTGTATAAATGCTTTTTTCTAGTGCCTTGGAAAGGATTTTCTCAGGTACCCAACCTAGAATTTAGTTTGTTTCTCCATGCCTCTAAGGAATACTTTCATATCTTACTCCTTGGATATTTTTTATTTATATAATCTTGTTCCTTTCATGGCTATACATGTTTACCTTTCATTATATCTTCCAACACAATTAAGGGTAAACCTCTCACATTCACTTTCCTCATATTCTAGGATTTAGGGAATTTGGTTGTTAACACTGGATCAAACCCCATAAATTTGATCATTAATTTTATTATTCCTCCTTGTCCTAATACATTTTAAAAAGTGGAATTTTTCCTTAAACTTTCAAAAAAGTATGGTTTAACTTTGACCCTATCTCCTTCCATTAGAATATTGATGTCTCTTCTCCTCAAAAAACTTATGCCCTCATCTTTTTTGTGTATTCCATTTTTGATCCTCAATTTATACTACCTAGCAATATTGATTCCTATGAGTCTCCTATCATATTAATTGTTATTAATTAATAAGGAAACAATGTTAACATTATGTATGAAGTTAATCTCTCCCTAAAACTAAAATTACTATAAAAAGACTTGATACAACCTTTATTTAAATTAAAATAGTGATGAGCCAAACATGCCACAATTGGAGAGGAATTAATTAGTTTTTCTATACAACAATCTATCTTATCCCCTTTCCTATATGACTTAATATTAGGCCTTAAACAATTATTATTAGTCTTAATTCATCATAATGACTTATCACACAAAGTGACATGGTAAGAAAAGGTTAAGTAGCAGCATCCAGGTTCACGAGCAATCTTGCCTCAACCAAAAATATGTTATTTTTTAAATTTGTCTTGATTTAAGTTTGCACAAGTATTTAGTGTTGTGCATACTATCATTGTGTGATTTTTTGTTATTTTTTGTGGGTTCCTATGTTTAGTGTAGGTTTATGTTTCCTAAGAGCACACATGTTTTTAATGTTCATGCATATTTTATTTCATAGTTTTATGTATTTATTATCCAAATAATATTTTAAATATCTTCTCAATATGTTATGCTAATTTTATATTACCATGTAGAAGTGAGGATATTTTCAATATGTTTTCATGTGTCATGGTGTAGAGGTTTTCATGTTAATTATTGACTATAAAGTCTTACAATTTTATGCTACTTTTCATGTGAATTTGTTCTTATCTATGATGTGTTATGGAATTATTCATTGTTGACTATCTATATTTTAATCCCAAAAGTCATGGAAGATAATAAGGATTCATTTAATAATGTTTGTGATCTACTTTGTGATGCAAGCAGATTCAAAAAGTTAGGGGACAAAAAAGATGACATAATGAAAAACATAGCTTCTTTTTCCAAGGTCGTATGCCTTTTTTTAAAAAAACCATAACAAATTTGATCTGGATTGGTCTTGAGCCTAAAGAGATTACACCCTTTTTCAAAAATGGTGTACACCCTTTTTATCAATAAACGTATGTACTTTTAAAATGGCATACACCCTTTATACATTTTTTGGAGGGAAGGTTTGAAATTTTAAATGAAAAGGTATACACCTTTTATAGTAGAAAGGGTATACTCCCTTTGAGTTACAATATGTTTTGTGTTATATTTAGTTAGTTTGAGTTATATATACCAAGTATTATTTTATATTTTATTTAAATAACATTTTATAATCTCATAATTTAAATTTATTTTAATAAATATAAAAACTTAGGGCCACTCCACATTTTCTAAAATCAATTATAGAACTATAGGAGTTACCATTTAGATTATTTTTAAAAATTCATTCTAGTTAATACTTAGATTTTAAAATTTTAGGAATGGAAATTGACTAAAATATTGGATTTATTAAGCTTTAATCTCGAGTATGGATGTCACTAGTATGGATGTCACTGGTATGGATGTATCTCATATAGATATGGGCTTAGGTATGAATTGGTTGTGATAGAGCTAGTGCCTATGATAACATGAATGTAGCATCTATGTAATAAGAGGGGATGGATCATTCATGGATGCATCAACCTATCTGTATTGATACATCTAACCTCAATGAAAACCCTACCTGTTATTCCCATGTCTTATCTATGGTAAGTTTAACACCATTCTAGGTGGTTATAAACTTAGAATATAGCCCTACCATAGTCTGAGTATGTCATTGTCCCAAATATAATAAATCAAGGGATAGCATAGGAATGGCACCCACACCATAGATATATGGGGGGAACCATTCCAAATGACCTATCTTGATCTCAATCCTACTTGAACTAATAATTTAGTGGAAGTTTTCTCTACCTACTTCATTTATGCCAAGGAGTAAGGCAAGGGAAGCTTGTGTTCCTAATATATAGCTTTACTTCACCCAATAACATATCAAGGGAATATTTCCTCCTAAATAAATATAAAGGTATTAATTCATAATTATAAAGGGAAGCTTTCCTTCTCAATATCTAGATTTGATTTACGTTTGGATTAAGGCATAACTATCAAGGGAAGATTTCTTCCTAATAGATAACTTTATTCTTTCCCTACCTAATTAACTATGCCCTTTTGATAAAGGAAGGGAATATTTATTATTTATATACAGATTCATTATTTTCCTAACTACTTTCCATTTTTAAAATATATTCTTCGTTATCAAGAGAAAATTTCTTCCCAATTTATATCTTGCATATATTCTTAACCTACCTCCTTAGTTAAGCTCTATGTACTTATCTCCTAAGCCATATATCGACTTAGAGTATGCACTACCCACCTTATTATAATTTATTATACCCTATCTAATTTAAATATAATTTAATTTTCCATGCCTACCTATCCTTCTTTCTATACATATTTGAGCATGCAGTACCTACTTGAGTATCCTCTACCCAATTGAATACCCGAGCCATATATTGATATTAAATACCCTCATCATCACTTATCATCTTTAATCACTCCCTCATCAGCCCTCATCAAACCTAATTAGTCCATTATCACACCTCATAATCCCTAGTCACTCTATCATCATCCCTCATCATCCTAATCACTCCCTTTTC